>JADRCD010201389.1:4332-23960 GCA_019843815.1 Montemys delectorum
TGCCTGCCACCCCACCCTCTCCCACTTATTGGCCCTGGCATTCCCCTGCACTGGGGCACAAAATCTTCACAAGGCCGAGGTCCTTTCCTCCTACTGATGATCAAATTTGCAGTCCTCTACTATACACATGCTGCCAGAACATTCAGTCCCACCCTGTATAGTCCTTGATTGGTGGTTGGGTCCCTGGGAGCTCTGAGGGTACTAGTTAGTAATTGTTGTTCATCCTAAGGGGCTGCAAACCCTTCAGCTCCATAGAACCTTTCTCTAACTCCTTCATTGGGGACGGTGGGTGTACTCAGTTCAATGAATGGCTGTGAGCCTCTACCTCTGTATTAGTCAGGTATTGTAAGAGCCTCTCAAGACATAGCTATATGCTTGTCCATCCTTCAGTCTCTGCTCCATAGTTAATCTCTGCCACTCTTTCTGTGTGTGTTTGGTTCCCCTAGAGGTGTATTCTTTATATGTCTTATTTTTAGATAAAATTAAAGTAGAGCATGAAAGCTTCCACGGACTGACTTCCAACCTCAGTCTACCTTATTTCTTCTTTTCTCATAGTATTCTTATCACATATATTTCACATACAATAAGAAATTCTTCAAAAGTTTTAGTGTTTGAAGGAATATACTTAATAAATTACATTTTGTTATTTTATCGTGTTCTGAATTAAACTTGGGGCCCAGTGAATCTGAGTAAATGCTATACCACTGAGCTATAACAGTTACCTGTTTTGTTTGTTTGTTTTGTTTTTAATTTTTAGTCTCAGTAAGATGTCTAGGTGACCTTTAACCCATAATCCTCCTGGCTTGATCTCCAAAGCTTGGATTATAGATGTGTACCACCACATCCAGCTAAAAATTATTTTCATTCGGCTAGAACATTGCACCTCTAGCAAGGAATGCCAGCTATTTCCACTTTTTTCTTTCCTTGTTTTGTGCTAGAGTTTGTGGTATATTTTTCCTAATTAGTATTACTCAGTTCATTCAAAACACTCCTTTGGAAATAGAAAAAGAAGTACAGTTTATGTAAAACCATAGAGGCCACTCAATGAGTTAGGTGACATGGTAGAGAAAGAAGTTGCATGTTACCCCTGTAGAATCTATTGATCGGGGAATGAAGATGCACTGTTTCGGGGGTGGGACACTATAGTTTGTATTGTGTATCTTCCAGGGTGACCTGTAAAGATAACTGATTGCAAACTGACCTGAAAAATTCAGCCTCTTAAATGCTTGCAGCACTTCTAACTGTGTAGAAAATTCATGTGTATAATTTATTTGTTTTTCATTTATTTATTCATTCTATGTGGTTTTGGCTCCAGCTGCATATGTAGCAGAGGATGGCCTAGTCAGTCATCAATGGGAGGAGAGGCCCTTGGTCCTGTGGAGACTCTATGCCTCAGTGTCGGGGAATGCCAGGGCCAGGAAGCAGGGGAGGGTGGGTTGGTGAGCAGGGGGAGGGGGGAGGGAATAGTTTTTTTTTCCCCCAGAGAAGAAACCAAAAAAGGGGATAACATTTGAAATGTAAATAAAAATTATCTAATAAAAAATAAAATTAAATAAAAAGATCTATCTAGGTGATGAATACCACATGACTGTTGGAATGAAAGTTTACTATGCACATCTGCATAGTAAACATAATATGGGAGGACTGAGCTTGAGCTGGCTCTAGGAAAGAATTTTAGAGTAGTTAGAAGAGAATAGTAAAAATAAAGATGTCCCAGGGACATTTGCTATCACAATTAGGTAGCAGTTCTAGCTTAATAAAGCAGTATCTTGTTATGGCTTAGCTACTGTGGTCTAAAATACTAAAAGCAATCCAAATTTCCTTACATGGCTAAAAGCATAAACTTCCAATGGCACAGTCGTAGAATGGGCCAGTCTGTGATACAAAAAAGGAATCTGATTCTGGGTCCTACTGCAGGATGTATGAATCTTGGCGAAGAACTGGTGCTTGAAGATACAAGTCAGAGACAAAGGCTAAAAATGGGATAGGTAGGCATCTCAGTGATGAGTGCTTGCCTAGTATGCATAAGGTTCTCTGTGCAACACTCAGCATTGAAACAGAAACTACATGCCCCATGATTCTAATTATACGATAGTTTTGAAAAGAAAATACTATGAGGAAAAGGGAAATATCACTGGTTGCTAAGGACCAAAGATGGGCTACTAGCTGACTATACAGAGACCGGAGGTGATTTCAGGAGTCAAAGTAGGTTTTCTATAGTTTCTGTGTGGTAGGGAGTTATGTGGTTTTGTGTATGTGCCAAAGCTTAGATCTATACATTTAAAAAATAGATGACTTTTCAAGCATATAAACTATGGCCCAAGTTGTTTTGATTTGTTAGGTTCAAATCAAAACTGTCTTCTACTATTACTTATTTCTGTACATTCAGCAAATTACTTTGTTCATTCAGGCTTATTTCAGAGTCTGTATTTATAATACAAATATCATGAAAAGATTTAACTCACTAAGTTGTCATAAAGATGAAATAATCCATGTGAACTTCATAGCACATGATTTCAATTGACCTATAATAATGAGCAGCATTGAGGTTTTTTGTTTGTTTGTTTGTTTGATTTTGTTTTTTTTTTTTCCTGCCTTCCTGTGCCAGTGATTCCTCTGGTGTTCCTTCATAACCAACAAGTTTTTTAGCAGCAGTTCCAAACTGGCCTATGTGGTATTCAGGGTCAGAATGGCTGCTGTCACCCCAGCATCCCGGCCTTCTACCTTTACTAGTTTTGGGTGTTTAGAATAGCTGACTCCACAGCAAGCTTCAGAACTGTGGCAGCCACACACTGTGCTTGTCAACACGGGCTAGAAGAGCGACAGCACACAATTCAGTCATCACTCACTAATGACTTATTTATGATGTCTGACGTCTCCTATTTTTCCTTCACCCAAAATATCAGAGAATATAATTTACAAACAAAAATAAGAAATGTAGGCAATAATATATGCAACTATGTTTTTGTAATTTACTTCAAAGCGTATATTAAGTCTTGAAACTTCTGTAAGCAGTGTTACTTGAAAATGCAGCGACTTCAGTTAGTTTGGAGGTCAAAATAGTTGAAATTACTTTCTTCCAATATCAGGGCTAATGGTGAGGAACCATGGCATGGATCCTCTAAAACAATGGACTGCGCCCAAGTTCTCTACATGGTACACTACTTCATTTTGAAAAGCATTATCATTTCTTTTTCCAACAGATTGCTTTTCTAATTATATTTAGCTTATGTCATTGCCATTACTTTGCATTTTCTGAAAACTTAACAAAGGACATTGAGGATGAGAAAAAGCAAAAATGGCCCAGAAATCAGCTGGGTTCATGTTAGTGCACAATTTACTTCACCTTGCTTAATGCTGCCCAAACAAAAAGATATGCATTCATATGATAAGCCAGGTCTTATGTGGAAACACAAATAATTCTTGAGAAAGAACATAGTCAACTTTTTTTTGGCAGTTTAACCTTAGTGAGAAAAAAGGTGATTTAGAAGATGTTGGCTGGTGGGCCCTTCAGGTAGATAGGGAAAGTTTCATATTCTTATGAAAGTTTCCTTTCCTGGACAAAAACTTTACAGCTTCAGGAGGTCCCAATTACTTGTTAGTTTTAATGCTTATGCTATTTGCACCCTGTTAAATCTTTTCTTGTGTCAATGAGTTCAAGTGAATTCCCTAGTTTATTCTCTATGAGATTCAGACTATCTGATCTTACATTGAGATCCTTGATCCATTTGGAATTGAGTTTTGTGTATATTGGATTTATTTTAATTTTTCTACATGGTGTTCTTTTCTGTCTTTTCTCCACAAGTATTTTTTGCTTCTGTGCCAAAAAAAATATCAGGTGTTCATAACTGTATGGAGTTATATTTGGGTCTTCGTTTTCTATTCCATTGATCAATGTCTGTTTTTATGCCAATGACATGCTTGTTTTATTGCTATATTTTTGTAAGACAACTCTTAAAATCTGAGATGGTGACATGCCTAGCTTTTCTTTTATAGTTCAGAATTGTTACTCTCTTTCTCTGTCTTTCTCTGTGTGCCTTAGTCTCTCTTTTTATTTCATTGTGTGTGTATTCCTCCATGAAGTTTAAGATTTTTTTTTAATTTATGTGAAGTATTTTCTTAGAATTTTGATGGAGATTGCATTGGTTTTGTAGCTTGCTTTTGGTAAGATGCTATTTTTATAATATTTATCCTACCAATCTCTAAACATTGATGGTCTTTCTATCTGCTTAGGACCTATTTATTTTCATTCTTTAATGTCTTAAAGTTTTACAACAGAGGTCTTTCATTTGTTTGGTTAGAGTAATTTCAAGATATTTTTGAGGCTATTGTAAAAGATGCTGTATGCCTGGTTTCTTAGTCAGTTTGCCATTTTTATATGAAGGCTACTCATTTTTCTTTGTTAATTTTATATAATGTTAATTTCCTGAAAGTAACATTTTCTCCAGCTATAGAAGTTTCTTCATGGAGATTCAGTGTCTGTTATATATATAATCATATCATCTGTAGATAAGAATATTTTGAAATGATCATTGAGTAAAGCAGTACTCTATATTATGGGAAAAATGGAATAGGATAGGTGACTAGAATATATAAAGAAAATAAAAGATCTGACATCAAGAAGCAATGGATCAATTTTAAGATGGAGTATATAATTAACATAACATTCTCAAAAATAAAACACAAGTGCCTGAGAAAAATTTTTTTAAGTGATAAATACCCTTGGTTATCAAGGGAATGCAAATCAAAACTACTTTGAGATTTTATATTACCTCAGTCAGAATAGCCAAAATCAATAAAAACAAATAAAAGCTCATGCTGGTAAGAATGCAAAGAAAGGGGAACACTGGTGCAACAACTATGGAAATTGGAATGAAGTTTCTGCAAAAAGCTAAAGATAGATTTACTACAAGATACACTCATACCACTCTTCAGAATACATGAAAAGGACTGCACATCTTACTACAGATATACATGCTCATCCATATTCATTAATGTTGTATTCATGATATCTATAAATTGAGAAATGTCCATCAATTAATGAATGGATAATGGAAATTTAACACATTCACATAATACATTTTTTTCAATTATTAAGAAAAATGAAATTGTGGAGTTTATAGGAGAATGGATGGAGCTAGAGATAATCAGCCTAAGTGAGGTAGTGCCAACTCAGAAAGATAAATATTATAAATTTTCTTTTATATATGGATGGTAGATATTAACCTTTAGATATGTGTGACTAGATTAGAATAACCACAGACACTAGAGACCGGAGATAGATGAGGGGATCTTCTAAAGAAGGGAAGTATAGTGAATATGGTGTTATAAAGAGACAGAGGGAAAACTAAAATGGGAGAGTTAAATGCAGAGTGTAATGTAAGGGCAGGGTAGAGGAGTAAATATCAGAAGTTATAACTAACACTAAAGGCATTTCCTACAGAAACATACTGCTGCAGAACCTTCCTAAATATATATATGAAAGGAATTTTAGTGTAGTCATCATGTAACGGGAGAAACAATGCCTCAAATAGCCATCTTATGGCACCAAGTAAAACTCCCAGTGCCAGGTATGGGTTACATTTTGGTGAGTGATTGGGCAAAGAAGTCTCATAGATCCCCTCAAAACATCACAAGCTATTGTAGGGCTACTCGTTATGCTCTAAAACTTGGTGGTAAGACTCTATCTCTGAAGACACTACACAATTACGTCATTGAACATGGAAAAGCTGAGTCGGCGTTCAACTAGAAGTTTTACCCCTACTTAACAGCACTCACAGTGCTGGAAGGTACTATGTATGCTAACAATGGAAACGGTAATAATCAGCATCACCCAGACTACAACAGCCTGCCTTCAATACCTGATCCTACAATAGTGGCACAAGCGTCATGGGAGCAGCTAAAAGCATTGTGTTTTTAGTCGCATTTGTGACCCACTTTATACAATTGAACACATACTTGATATGGTTAAAGTAGTCAAGGGCCTATGATCAGATAGGTAAAAAAATTGGAGGTAACTGAATAATGAAGTTGGGCCAAATGAACAAAACAGAAAGATGACTCTTAACAACGTATTGCTATATCCATATCAACATATTGCTGCTCAACCCTCTTCTGAGAAACTTTTTATTGCAGTAGATGGTAATGAACACAAAGATCCACAACTGGACAATGTGCAGGGAGTAAGGGGAGTTGGTGGAGGTGAAAAAATATGCTCAAGATATATTGTTTAAAAAGCTGTTTTTTTTTGGGGGGGGGGTGAATAAAAATGCTAGGGTAACTTAAACAGAGCATTTTTTTTTTATTTTTAGTTGTTAATACTCTTAACCCATAGATATTGAAATAGCTTGTTTTTTACACTAAAATATTTATAATTATATATACTATACAACTGATGTTAGTTGCCAAACAATCAGACAAATCCAAAAATAATGTTTTGTCTTCCATCTAGTTACATAGTCACATCTGATATATATGATCTTGTTTGAGACATTTTGCAGAGTAAAATAATACATTTGCAGATATGTATATGTAGACTTTATAAACATCCACACATTCTACTTCTACTTGTGTCTTTTATAAATAGAACAAAGTTTAATTCAACTCACATGTCTGGGTTGATTGGTACAAAATCCAAAAGGAATATACGTAGTGCAGATTTTGCTTTGGTCATCTCACATTTCAGTTTTATTTCAAATGTGTCAAAGTCCTTTAAATTCTAGAAGAAAATAGCATCCTGGCAAAATTATTCAGTCTGCCCATCAAGCAACAGAGTATATTTCCTAAATTTGGATTACAGAGTATCTTCCTAAATTTGGATTAGAATACTGACTTGAGAATAAGAGAATAGTGACAGTGATATTTGAAACTTCTAAGACCAGACCTGAAGTGGATTGACAGAGATTTTTCTTTTCTAAAGCCAGATCACAATGTATAGAGGGTAGGCTGCTTATCAGAGACCACCACACTGTACCTGGTCTGTAGAAACCAGATAGAGAAATGTTTATGACTATACCTATAGGTGAATTCTAGTGAAGAATCCTAATAATTTAACATTGATCAGAAGAACCACTCAGCTAAACTTCTTCAACTTATTAGGTAAAGACACATCGATCCAATTTTTAAAGCTCTATGCTTTCAAACAGCTTCTTACTTTGAATGCCTTTTCAGTCCCTATTCTTCTCTCTTGTTCAAGAAAGATTAGAAGAAAAAAATGTCAGATAAATACACATGCCAATAATTAAGAATTCATATACATTCATAAGTACCAGTTCTTTATGTCAAAACTTAAATAACTACTAAATGACTACAATGGCTTAATATGTGTTTTAATTATGCCATGATAATCAATAGTTCTCTTATTAAGAAATCACTTAATAGTTATTACATGTGGACAATTTCTCTTTTAGGTGCTATGCCATTCTCAGAAACAAGATGAAGGTAGTAAAGAAACAAGAACCACATATAATTTAACATATGTTAATCCATGTTATTTTCTTTGATCTACATTTTAAGAATGGTAAATGTAAAAGAAAAAAGTGAATATGGTAATTATGATTTATAAAGATAAAACCTTCATATCATGCGCATTTCATCAAGGAAATACAGAAGTCATCAGATGTTTTCTCAGTCTTTAATGATTATTTCATAAATGAGCTGGCATATTTTATTGTCAAAATGATGACTAGCTACATGGAACCAGCATTAGAGTTACAACACAAATGCCAGTCTCTGGAAACTTCGAGATGTGAGGAGTACAGACAGGCTAAGGTGAAAAAGACTATTCGTGATGATGACAGCTTGGAGTAAAGAAGAATTTTTGCATGCTTTGAGGAGAAACAGAAGAGAAGCAAACCCCACTGCCTTCAGAAGAACTGGAGCAAATACCACTTTCTCCAGGAATATAGCACATGCCTCTATCAGAGGCCCTTCAGTGGGAAACCTAGTCATCAATGGTCAATTGAACCTGTCTTTGAACTTCATTATTCATTTTGAGAACTCTAGAGAAACTGATAAATACACAGGAGAAAGAAAAAACGTTTTGCGGGCAAATAAACTGAATACATTCAGCAGACCTATAGTCAAGTAATTAGTGATACAACCAATGACACAATAAACACCCATCGATCCCCAATAGAGAGCACAGTGGCACAAAACACAAGGTAAATTAGAAGCAGATCAAAAGAGAAGCATATTCAATAAAGAACTCAGGCAGAATGTCATCAAGGCCAGCTCAGCACTGAGGTTTCAATTGGCAAAGACTTGGAAGGCTGGAAGGGACACACTGCACCCTGTATTCAATAGAGTTTTCAAAGGTGGCCCATGGTGATGAGATTTCATCTCAAGGTATTGATTTCATTGAAGAAATCCAAAAACTTGGTAAGAGTCATCAGGAAGGGCAGAGAAAGGGTCAGAAGTTAATGTAGCAGCAGGGGTGCTCACTCAGTCCAGCAGGCTTCCTTCAGAGGAAATTAATCATAGAGCTGTGGGCAGTCTCTATGTGGCTCTGAATAACAAATTTGACACAGATGTTGGCACTTCCATTAGTGAACTTCTCAACCTGGAGTTGAACGCAAACTGCCTGCTTTGACTTCAAATCAGCACAGACTGACAAGAGAGTACGGGGAATAGACTCAAGGGATATATGAGAAGGTGTATCAGCAGGGGCAAGCACATGTGTGGTGTCGACCAGCTTTCCTGAGTCTAACTGGCTGCCCTTTGTTAGAGGAGACTATTGGTGCACACAGTGCTTATACTAAAGAGATATAGAAGGCCTTTTAAAACTTTATTCATCAAAGTGTTCTTTCATCTTTCCCTTTTAATATAAAGTTGGAAAATGCTTCTTACATGTATGAATGGGTACTTGCTTTGTTTTTAAAGTCGGTATGAGGAAATGGAGTCTTATTTTATCCTCACTGCCTAGTAAGTGGGTGATTTTCACAGAGTGAACAAAGTAAATAAATATATGAGTAATGTTTTAGAAGTCTTCTGGAAACACAATTGGGGGGCAGGGGCTAAGATTTACCTTCTTTGATCAATCAATGCACCCTAATAAACTCAAATGAGTTGATGCACAGCCAGTGTTGATCAAAATATACAAATAACCACGAGGTAAATAAAGATGCCAGGCTGCATGTCTGCTCACTACTGGGTTGCCAGGAGTGCTGAGAGTCCTCAGTCCATGTTTCCCTCTGTAGACGACAGCGAAGTCTGGGATGATTGCTGTGGTTCCCATTCTCCTGTGTACTCAGGTCCCATTGGTGTGCCTCTGGGAGTTCAGAACAGAGGTCCCCAGTCTGTGCTTCCTCTAAGGGTGTTTGGACCAAGCAGGAAGGGAAAGGCAGAGCCCCAGGGGTAGGGGTAGAGGTTTTGAGTAAGTGCCCAGAGTATGGAAGGGCAAGGAAAGAGAACGCCTTCACCTTGAGATTTAGACATTGCTTTGTAGGATGAATCCCGATGATCCTCCCCCGCCCCCCGCCCCCCCCCCCCCCGTGATCCTTGCTGAGGAATTTGTTCTAACTGCATTATTTGATGGTGAATGTAAATGGATACACCTTACTCAGGGTGAACCAGGAATCAAATACCCTTTGCAGGAAGGAATGCCCAGGAAAGGAAGCTCATTGGCTGAATACTTGGGGCCTATTTAGATACCTCATTAGCAAGAAGAACTCTAGGTTTTTATGCTATGTGACTGATTTCCATAGTCCTCTCAGTGGGGTGTCATGGTTATATGTTCCAGAGTAGATAGTTTGGCAGGGAGCTGGCCCTCTACCATACTCATTCCTGAGTTTCACAGGGTTTGGGCTCACTTAACTTTATAGTTTTTCTGACTGGTAGCATGGTCCACTTGCTCCACAGAAAGACTTATTATATTCATGTTTTTGGATTGTCACTGTATTACTGGGGCTTCACTGTCTGAGTTTTAGACTCCACTGCATAAAGCATAAGAGGCAACTTGGAGAGTTTTCTTTGTTTACCATACATTTTAGAAACAATGTTCAATGGATTTAATGAAAGAGTGTGTTTTTTTTTAACTAGTTGTTGGGCTTCTGAGTGAATCTTGGTGATGAAGATGCCAACTCAAAATAGAAAGAAGAAACATTTTAAAGCGTGTGCTCAACCCACCACTCTAGGAAAATGTTATTTAAAATATTCAGGACTAACACACTATATATTTCTTAAATATTTACAGGTATGATTATTTATCTACTGGCTGATTGGAATTGCTGGGCTGACCAAGAGGAATTTTCATAGTTCTTATGGTTCTCTTTTTTTCTCATGTCTTATACAATGTACTCCCATGTGGGGATGTATGCACATGCACTCATGGACACATATCACCAAGAGAAAAATTCTCAGGGCCTAAACGTCAAACATTCAAAGATTTACAAACAACTTACCACGTTTGGGATGGTTTCAGTCTGTTGCTAGCCAACAGGACCAGAGAAATATTGTTGTCTTTTTCTTGCAGTCTCTTCACTTGTCCACAGATTATACTGAAGTTGCTTGAATAGTAAGGGAATTTATGAAGTAAAAATGATGTCTATTTTATGTCTATTAAGTGCTCTATATTTTTTGTTATTCATGTCCAGGTCTTCAGTCTTCCCCATGATGATATTTAATTGAAAGATAGCTGGAAGCTAAAGTAGCTAAAATGGAGGAAATAAAAACATCCTAATTCCTTTGTCTTTCTCATTAACTTCAGTCTCACCCTTCCATCCACATTTGCTACTAAAGTAATTTAGATTGTAAGTCTGGATAAAAAAATGCATACAATGATCTCTAAAAGCAGACACTAAGAATTTAGAGTATGTCATTTTAGACTTATGGACTATTACGACATTTGGTTCACCTACAAAACAGGAAAGATTTATGCTGGAATTTTCCCCCATTCATTAGTAAAACCCATTTTAAGGTCTCCAGGAGGTAAATTATTTTTAGAATTACTTTTTATTTTATTAGTCAGGTTGCAGAGTGTCAAAATTGCATTGAAGCCAGTGGCACTTCACTGAACTCATTAATATTGATATGATCACTCTTCGTTCTCTGCTGAGTGACACTGCTAACCTTCTGGGATGGCAAGGATTATTTTTAAAGGGACCACACATTTTAAGAAATAGTTTCTCTGGTCTTTCTTCTTGTGATTGGAAAAATGTTGAATAGAGTGTCTCCAGCAATTTTATATATGATTTGATTCTTCAACAAGTATTTTGAAAGCACCAACCTTGGGCTGGCACTCTGCTGGATTCTGAAGCTGCAAAAGAATCTTCAAAACAGGACATTCTTGTTCTCTGAAACTTTCTACTATGCTAAGCATTGTACAGCTCATTGAAATAGTAAAACTACTTACTGATAGTTATAGGTGATGACTCATTCCATTATTAAGGCCCCATGGTCCTAGTTTCCTTTTTGTTGTTATGGTAAAATACCCTGACCAAGAGGACCCTAGGGGATAATCGGTTTATTTGACTTACAATACTAGGTTACAGATTCATTCACAGTGAAAAGCAGAGAGAGAATAAATGTGTACATGCTTACAACTCAACTCATATTTTCGATTGTTATCCAGTCCAGGATTTAAACCCAGGGAATGTGTCAACCACCTTCAGGAAAGTCTTCCTACCTCAGTTAATCCAATCAAGAAAATCCCTCACAGACTTATTCTCTGGCCAACCCAATCCAAATAATTCCTCATTGAGACTCTCTTCCCAGATGACTCTAATCTTTGTCCATTAACAAACAAAACTGGCCCTAACACCAAGGATTGATTATTTTTTAAGGAATAAGTCTTTCAGTACTGATGATGTTACTGCTTTTGGGAAGGTCTTAAAAGACATACCTGAGATATTCAAGAGGAGAGTAAAAGACAAAAAGAAGGGAATGAAAGTTAAACTGAACAAGGAAATAACTTAGAATGGCAAGGAGTCCAGTTTAAATAAAATAATGTGTCTAGAATCCAGTGGTTGGTAAAATTGGTTATTGTGGCCATGTTGCAGAAATTGGAGTGCCAGCTAGCATAGTATGAACTGAGTTTCCAAAGAGTAAATAAGCATCTAGAATTTTCTAGGTATTACTCATTATTTGTAACAGGAGCTGTTGATGCAAAGATTCTTGAATAGGAAGTCATAATGTAAGCAGGTGGAATTTAGCAAACAATTTTAAGTCTTTTACTTTGTTTAGCATAATTGGAAGCCAGATTCTCACTTCTGATATAATCTGTGATTCAAAGAGTATCCAACGATTATGAAACCATTGAATCAACATTCTCATGATGGCAGGAGAGGATATCTCACACTTTGAATTACATATAAACCAGGGTTCTTAGTACAATGTTGTTTATTTTAGTGTGATCCCAGTTGGTATTGATAGAACAACAGAGACTTTCAATAGGACTGAGAAGGTTTCCTTCATTGCATTGATGAAAAGGAAACAGTGAAGTCAGAATGGCTTGAGTTCTTAAAAAAGCAGTCAGAATCTAAAGAACTTAAGAAACGATATTTAACTACATTTAATATAAAATACTCACAAAGTATTATAAATTTCTATACATCACATCCCTTTCCCTAGGGATAACATAAAGCATGCTGAGTATTGGGAATAAACACTATAGGACTGATATGAACTAAAGCACTTATGACAAATTGTTGCTGGAAATGTTAAAAAAAGAACCACCAAGTTTCCACGTTCCATCCAACTACTCTCTGCCCATCAACTATCTGGCAGGGCTGGAACTCTTGACTTCTCTTCATTGCCACACCAGCCCCATGCAACTACCGTCAACCCCATGGTCAGCTGCCACAACACCCAGCAACCCAGTAGAAACAAAACTCTAGAATCTTATAATTAACAAGTTGGATTTGTGTATAAATAAATTCTTAATTCTCAAGATGCCCACACAATAATTTCACAGCCAATTGATAATGATACAAGCTGCCCACCTAGCTCAGACAAATTATCCCAATTATTCTATCCCTATATGATACTCATAACTACCTATGGCTATTAAAATCACATGGGATCGGGATCTTCTTCCTGTCCATCTGCCTCCATCTTGGCTTCCTCCCTTCCTCTGAGTTGCTCTGTGTTCTTGCAACTCTTTGCTCCACCTCCCTTTTCCTCGTCCCATCACAGGCCTCCAGCTGCACTAATATATCAATGTAACTGGACAGGGAAAATCCTGCCACAACAAACCATACCAGAAGTTGTGTTCTTCTCCTAGTAAGAGAGATACTGTCTTTGGTTGCTGACTCTATTCTCATTCTCTCAGGAACAATGACTCGTACATAAATTAACAATATTATTAATACTGATTTTCATTTTGATAAACTATTCATTAACTGAATAGTTCATCACTAATCACCAGGGGAACATTTTATTTTTATTTTTCACCTTAGACCATACTCAACATACTTTTAACAAAGGAGTGGATCAGAAGGTGTCAAGGAATGGGTAAGAATTCCATTTATTCTTCATTGAAAGGATTTCATTGCCTATGTATCCTCCCAGTCTTTCATATGTATATATATAAAATTTCATTTGGGGAGAATGTGTGTTTTACCTGAAAATATATATGTACTACATGTGAGTCTGTTGCTTGTAGAAGCTAGAATGAGCATTGAATTCCATTGTGAGAGACTAGATCTTTTGGGTTCAGACTCCATCTTAAGAGAAGCTGACCTAGGGTTGAATTCAAATTAACTAAGCACCATTTTCCAGGTTATGCCACCAAAAGACCTGTCTAGTTCTAGTTTCCAGGTTACCCCCCAACAAAACCTGTGTCTAGCACCAGTTTCCAAGTTATTCCCCAATAAATCTGCACCCTTAGGTTACAAGCCTACCCCTAGCACTCACTTCCTAACAATCACCAATCAGGAAAAAAAGCAGAAGTTAAATTTATAGTTGGACTCCCTGCACAAGCCAATTACGTTAAAGGCCATAATGACCCCCCCGCCCCACCAGATGTGTGTCAGGCTAGATACCCTCTTCTTGCCACTACAAATGCTTGCCTGAAATTGAGTCTAGGCTTGCTCCCATCCATTCTGCTGCATCAGAGATGGTGGTATGGCCCAAGCTCAAACATGAATAAAGAGACCCTAATGCAATTACATTGAAATAGGCATGCTTCCTGGCACAACAATTGAACTAAAGTTATGGATGGTGTGAGAGTCCACGTGGATACTGTGAAACCCAGGTCCTATGCAAGAACAACAACTGCTTTTAACAACTGAGAAATCTCTCCAACACCTGTTACATCTATTAAACAAAATATTGGGAACATAAATACATTTACATAAATTTTTAAGAAAGATTATTTCTGGATAATGGGATAATTATTAATTTCAATAGTCACTATAGTTATTCATTGTCCTCTTTTAAGTAAATTACATTTGTGATTTGTAAAAAGAAAAAAATGTTTACTAATAGTGTACTCCATCATGTTTACATTTCAGTTTTCTTGGACATTACTTATGTAATAAAGTTTCCATTGATGACTCTTGCTATGGCAAGTTTATGTGTCTGTCTCATTTATGATAAATTCAGGAATTCCATGTGCCCTGTCTTGGCGATAAAGAATGAGAAGAAACTATCTTTCCCCAGTGAAAAGTTCATGAACCTCCTCATAGTTCCCTGTGTCCTGTGGTTCTTATGGTTCTAGAACAGACAGTCCTGGACCACATAGTGACTTTTTTATGAGGAGTAAATGTATAATTCCTAAATATTGAAAATTGTACAAACAAGTTGTTGTTATTGTTGTTGTTGTATGTGTGTGTAAATCTGTGGAATCATCTGTCTCACCTGAGTAACAAACTCCTCTCCTCTACCTCTGCCTAGGCTCTCCTGCTGTATCCTACAGAGATCTGCTCCTCAGGGAACCTTCACCCAATTGTTTTTCCTCTTACAGGAAAACTGTTGTGAAAGTAGGAGACTGTTGTGAGGCAAAAGAACAAGGTTAATGATATTTAGGAAATGAACACTAATTGATTAACTTACTACCTGATCAACAATTCCTCACTGAGAAGAAACAACAGGCTATGGGGGGATAAAAAGGGCTGGAAACGTGGGTAAAACTTACTCTCTGCTCAGACTTAGTCTACTGAGCCTGTAACAACAAGTACTACAGGATGGTTGATGTAAGAATTTTCTCAGTGCTCTCTCTGGAAGTGCCAAGCAAGCAGTCCAAGGTCATCAGGCACAACTTCTTCTGAGTTAATTTTCCTTGGAGGGAAGATTACTGTCTGCTCACAAGGCCTTCATAGTTTCCATTTTTGCATGTTTCATCACCATTTTCTCTTTATTTTTGCACACATGCATACACAAATATGTGAGTTTATGTCTGGTCACTTGTGTGTGAACACAGATGTTGAAGTCAAGAGATGGCACTGAGTATCTAACTTCTTCTGTCACTCTATCTTATATATCAGTGCAGGGTCTCTTGCTGATCTAGAACTCACCTACAGTCTTTCTTGTCAACTTGCCTTGGAAAATACCCTGTCTCCATATACTGGTATATGGTCTCCATATACTGTAATACCTGGTATTACAGCTCAGTTGCCACACTTGCCTGGCATTTACTTGGGAGTTGAGGATCTGAATTTAGTTCCTCAGGCTTATGTTTTGAGTGCTTTGCATGCTGAGCTATCTTTCTTGACCCCCCCTTTTAATGATGACACAAACAATGACAGATTAAGATCAAACTCCAGTGACCTAATTAATCTTACTTACCTCTTTATAAACCACCATCTACAAATCTAAACACAGCATAGGTACTGGAGGAATAGCAGTCAGGATTTCATTTTATGAATTTTGAATAGAAGGTATAATTTAGCCTATAACACTTAACTGATGGTTTTCTTAGTCTATTTGAATGTGAAGAAAAAATGAGTTAATGAGTGTTTCAGAATGTATATATGAGGTATTATGAAAAGTTAGAAGAAGGACCAATTAATCTGCTACATGTCTGATTAACAGACTACTAAGGACATTTTTCAGATGTTCATTTGACCAGAACAATTTTTAGGGGAGATTATGAACAAAATTCTATCACTCTTGACTGTTGTAGGAAGACATAATACAATAATTTGCTTAGGTGGTGTTTTTCTAATGTATAGCAGAACAAAGGTATTTGAACTGTAGATCTCCTGTCGTCTGATACAAGTAGCATCTTCCAATTCTCTGTGTTGCTCAGGATCTTAACTAGAAACGAACCCTTCATAAAACATTGTGAACTAGAAAAGGAACTCAAGTACCCTAATTATGAACAACTTAGATGTGCAAAAAAATAAGAAGAATTATACTATTGATTGTAAAAATAAAATAACTGTGTCTGAGATAAGCCTTTCAAAAAGAACATCCAAGATTGCAAGTAGCCCATGGCATGGCCTCAGGAAATACCACACAAGACTATCTCCTTTGTGAGTGAGGATTTGAGAGCAGATATGGAGGCCTATGACTAGGAAAGCATAATCTCAATTAAACCCTTGTCATTCTTCCTAACCTTCTCATTAGTCTTTTCCTGGGATTTATCATAGAAAAAATTCTCAGTGTAATCCAGTTAGTACAAACAAAGATATGAATGTATCCTTATGCACATGTGTATGTATTTCCTTTCTGTTACATAATATATCTTTTAAAACAGGTATATGAAATTAGCTGATTAAAAAGGTATATGAAATTAGCTGATTATTATAGTATGCAAGAAATTATTCTTTTGTGACTCTATTGTTTTCTACTATTTCTGTGGTGTATTATAAAAGCAAGTACAGAAATAACCGGACTGTGAAGTTCTGATTGAAGTGGGAAGTGATGATGCAGAACTAGGAAAGAATATGGTCTGGTAAAGAATTCCTTTCCTTATTGCAAACACAATATCTAAGATTTTCCTAACTGAAAAAAAGTGATGTTTGTTGGAATGGAGTAAATATTAATACTCTGGCAGGTGCTAAATAGTGTAGATCAAGGGCAATGGCATTAATTGACGTCTGCCAGTCTTGTTTTTATGATGTAATTGTGGATTATGGGCTGTGTTCATTGGTAATTAGAGAGCAAAACAGATGGAGAAGGTTTAGCTTAAAATGATGTGTCCATTAAAATGACCTGCACTGCCAAGTGTCTTCTCATGTTCGTGAGTACAGGAAATTTGTTCTGTTTATTAAAATGTGATGGGAAGATAAAGACTGGTTGTAATTATGTTGGTCCCATCTTCCCATGATGGGAGTAAAAATCCTCTGTAAATCTCAAAATTCTCTGATTATCCTATTTTGCTCTGCAGAGGATTTTATCTGAACATTTTTGCTACTATAGAAATTCAGGAGGCCTCAGGAGTTGCAGGGGAGTCGCAGGGTGGCAGGGACAGGATCCTCTCAGCTTCTGAGTGACAGCAGTGGATCAGCAACCCTCTCTGCTCCTTCCCTGCAAGTGGAGGACCTGCCTCCAGGGAGTGCTTTAACCCAGAGACTCAGGTGAGATCTGCCATTTTCTCTCAGGTGACTTTCAAAGGCCAGACCAGTCAGGAGGCACACGCCCCATGAGTCGCAAGGGAGTCACAGGTCATCAGGGACAGGACAAGCTCTAGTCAGAGACACGAAGAACATCTAACACCAGAGATCAAGAGATGGCAAAAGGCAAACACAAGAATCCTACCAACAGAAACCAAGACTACTTGGCTTCATCAGAACCTAATACTCCCACCCCAACAAGTCCTGGATATCCCAAAACACCGGAAGAGCAAGATTTGGATCTAAAATCATATCTCACAATGCTGATAGAGGAACTTAAGAAGGACAAGAATAACTCCCTTAAAGAAATACAGGAGAACACTGGTAAAGAGGTACAAGCCCTTAAAGAGGAAACAAAAAAAAATCCCATAAAGAATTACAGGAGATCACGAGTAAACAAGTAGAAGACCTTAAAGAGCAATCTCAAAAATCCCTTAAGGAATTGCAGGAAAACACAAACAAACAGGTAAAGGATCTGAATAAAACCATTCAGCACCTAAAAATGGAAGTAGAAACAATAAAGAAATCACAAAAGGAGACGACCCTGGAGTTAGAAATCTTAGGAAAAAAGTCAAGAAACATAGATGCAAGCATCACCAACAGAATACAAGAGATAGAAGAGAGAATCTCAGGGACAGAAGATAACATAGACAACATTGACAGAACAGTCAAAGAAAATACAAAATATAAAAAGACCCTAACCCAAAACATCCAGGAAATCCAGGACACAATGAGAAGACCAAACCTAAGGATAATAGGTATAGAAGAGAGTGAAGACCTCCAACTTAAAGGGCCAGTAAATATCTTCAACAAAATTACAGAAGAAAACTTCCCTAGCCTAAAGAAAGAGATGCCTATGAACATACAAGAAGCCTACAGAACTCCAAATAGACTGGACCAAAAAAGAAATTCCTCCTGCCACACAATAGTCAAAACAACAAATGCACTAAACAAAGAAAGAATTTTAAAAGCAGTAAGGAAAAAAGATGAAGTAACATATAAAGGCAGGCCTATCAGAATTACACCAGACTTCTCACCAAAGACTATAAAAGCTAGAAGATCCTGGGCAGATGTCATATAGACCATACAAGAGCACAAATGCCAGCCCAGGCTACTATATCCAGCAAAACTCTCAATTACCATAGATGGAGAAAACAAGATATTCCATGACAAAACAAAATTTACACAATATCTTTCCACAAGTCCAGCCTTACAAAGGATAATAGATAGAAAACATCAACATAAGGAGCAAAACTACACCCCAAAAGAAACAAGAAGTTAATCTTCCAACAAATCCACACAAACCTAATTCCACCTCTTACAACAAAAACAACAGGAATTCGACTTACTTTTTCTTAATATATTACTAGGAAAATTAATATTACCAACATATCCTAATTGATTGAAATTCAATAATATGAGGAATTAGAAATTTGTTGATTGTCATCCAATGGTCTCTCTAATTTGGTAATTGGAGAAATAGGTCCAACATTGTACAATCTATATACACTTTCAGCTTGTTTGTGACAGTGTCTTGCTGTGTACAATGTAAGGGTCTTGAAATCTTGCTTCTCCTATCTCAGCCTCTCTATTAGTAGTATTGTTTATTTCATTTCTTTACACTATACTATGGTTTTCAGAACAGCTTATATATTTCAAAAGTATTTTTATACCCAAAAGAAAAATAGACATTAAATTGGGAAGGGGCTTGTTAGAGAACAACAAAGAGTGAGATTGAATGCTTTGCCTGACATTTGTAACTCTTGTATCAAGTTTGAAGAAGAGGACTTTATAAGTTACTCTTTCTTTGAGATGAATGCTTTTCCAAATTATCACAGCTAATGAACCAAATTGTTACAGTCATGCAATGTCGTGCTACCCTCCAAGCAGAACCATTGTTCATTGAAACAGTTGGTGAATGACTTTATGGATAGAACATCTTAATACACACACCATTTCTTAAATGAATGTAACCTGTTCTCTGTGGCCTGAGAAAAAATCACTCACTCAAGTCAAATAGCTTTGACCATAGCAGGAAGTCTGTATCCAAAAATCAAGCCTACAATTCATTTCTTGGTGCAGCAGAATTATCAACTCTCAGCTTAGCTACAATGGAGGTAAAATCCTTTGGTG
>JADRCD010201390.1:0-11206 GCA_019843815.1 Montemys delectorum
CAAAGGCTAAGCTCCTATCCACAAGTCCTTCTCCCTATTCCTCAGATTTATCAGGTGTTGTACATTGAAATAGTATTCTCCCCACCTCTCCGCACCCCATGAAGTGTGTTCAAAGATGCTACTCAGAGATAAAAGCAAGAGATGTAACATGCTCCTAGCACTTTCTTTGACAAAGTGGAGTTAAGAGAAATTCCATTCCCTCATTTTCCCTCTTTGTGGAGACCTTAGGGAACTCACAGTTACCAGGACCCCAGCTTGCCCCCTGAAATGGGGTGGATGGTTTTTCCCCTGGAAATGTCAGTAGTTTGGCTTTTGATTCTATTGCAACTTGGAAGGTGGAATTAGCTTCCAATGGATTCCAGAATGAGAGAAAAACAGTTCCTTTCCACTTTACCTCTTCAAAAGAAGGCACACATTTACACACATTTTTCTCTTATTTTTATTGCTAATCACTGTACAGTATTTGAAAACACTATGAACCACAGTAGATATCAGTAAAACCCTCCCCAAACTCTAAGCTACTGGGCATAGGCATGCTATATTTCATAGCCCCATTCCCCAGAGTCCAATTCAGTATAGACTAATTTATTTTAGAAACCTAGTCTATAGAAGAGTTTAGAACAGCTCTTCGCTATCTAGCTTTATATAACTAGCCACAGGACTAATGGAAATCTATTGAGAGTTTGTTGCAGGAAAAAATGTAGGAGTGCATAGCAGCCACATTGAAAAGAAAAAGGAGCCTGCCTGCAAGATGGCTCAGTGTGTGAAGATGCTGCCTGCCACTCTGGTGACCCAGCAACACCCTTAACATATTTAAATTCCCTCACCTAATCTAGAACAACTAAAAAAATCTCATGGACAAAATCTCCTCACCACTTGTTTTTGCTCTAAAATCTTCATTGAAATAGAGCTGTATTCATTCATCTATATTGTCTGTGTGATTTCATTTGTTCATGCTGCAAGTACAGCATAGTACTCCGTGAAGAACATATAGAGCACCGGCTACCTCTATCCAAAATGTTAATGCCTGGGTTAGTTAAGGCCCTGCTGTCTATTTATGAAGAATTTCAAGTCTAATTCCCCTACCATTAGCTCATCCTCACCTGCTTCTCAAGAGAAGATCCATAGTTTCTAAGGCACCAAGAATTCTTGGAGAATTAGCGGGTCACATCAGCATTGGGGAAGGATGTCCTTGTACCTGATCTTAAAGTGTGAAGCCATGTGAGGGAAACTAGAGAAGAATCGTGTTAAGAGCTTGACATTTGCTTCTTGACATATGGATGATACAGCTACTTCAGTTGTTCCTGATGGATGCAAGTCTCATTAGAGGGTTGCTGCTTACTGCAAGGAGCAATTACCAGTGTCCCTGACATGGACCTCATGTAGCAACTGCTCTTGTCTCCTCTCTTGCTGGATTTCCCCTCTTACATCATTTTTTTTATAGTTTTATTGATATAGAACTCACACTGCATAAAATTCACCCTCTGAAAGTTTACAAGATTCATAAGAACTCAGTGTACTCACAGCTGTGGATCCACCACCACGATGCAGTTGGAGAACATGTTCATCTCTCCTTAAAATGACCCTGTATCCATTAGTCAGTTCCCTCCCGCTTCAGTCACCTCTGCTCTTGTGTTCTATCTCTTTGTTTACCTATTCCGAACACTTGACAGAAATGGGATTATATAATACACTGCCTTTGTTTGGCCTGGCTTCTTTATCTTAGCATAATCCTTTATGTATTTTTCCATGTTATAGCATCAGTGCTTGGGTACTTTTATGATGGAATAACAAAACCTCTCATTGTATTTATTATAGCACTGTGTGGACATAATCCAGTTGACGTAGGAGCTCTTACACTGTGTGTTCTAAGTTTTGCTTTGAACATCTACTTTCAGTTCTCTATGGAGCCTACCTGAGAGGGCAACTGTGGGGTCAGTGTAACAAATATCACGCAGGTTCTTCCTTTTAGGAGGTGCCATAGTGTTTCAAAGTTGCGTCCTGTTGTTATACCTGCCTATCAGCCATACACATGTAGCCGCTGAGAGCATAGCTGCTTTGTGTCTTTGTCAACACTTGTCATTTTGTCTGTCTCTATTTATACATATATAATGTATCCATCCTAGTGGTTGGCTGTACCTGGTTATACTTTTGACTTGCATTGCCCTTTAAATGTCAGAGTTGATCATCTGTCCCTGTTCTTACTCTCCAGTTGTAGATCTCTGGTTCTGGAAGTAGTTATACAAATCCTTTGTCCAATTTAATTCAATTATTTGAAGATTATCAAATGGGCTGATTAGGAATGATGAGGTCAGAGGGAGGTCAGCAGAATTCTGGCACCGAGAACCATGTCCTGTCCCATCAGGCAGTAATACTTGTTACAAGATTGCAGCCAGGTCTTCTAAAAATCACAAAAAAAGTACTTAAGGAGGCAACATAGGGATTTTATAGTAGCAGTATTATGAGACTTGAATTTTCTTCTTTCCTCTCTCACTTTCCCTAAGTGACAAGTTAACCAGTTAAAGAAGGAGGTAGAAGGAAGTTGTCCAAAACATGCGCGGATACAGAGAGTTAAGTTTTTCACTAGACTTAACTGAACTATTTAATGAATCAAAGATGAAACTATTCATTAATACCTGGACGTAACTAGAAGTAAAACAAATAAATAAACAAAAAGACCAGGGGTCAGGGCTGGGGAGATGGTTCAATCAAGTGCCCATGTGCAAATGTGAGGAGTCCCTGAGCTCAGATCCCCACAGGGACATAAAAAAACAGACATGGTGGTACTTGCCTGTCACCCTAACACTGGGGAGGTAGAGAAGGGTGGACTCTTGATGCTGGGTGGCCAGAAGTCTTGCCACATTGGAAACTCCAGGTTCAGCAAGAGAGTCTGTCTTTAAAAAATTTAAAATAAAGAATAAGGTACAGAGAGGTAGAGGAAGACATTCATCATTGATCTCTGGACCGCACATGGACTTGGGCACCCCTGCCTTGCACACACACCTGGGATATACCTGATATTCGATCCAGGCATGGAAAAACTGGATAATCATTATGGAATCAGAGGCCTTTGTTTAAACTAGTTCATGTCACTCCTACAAAATGTAACTAGTTTGGCCAAGTACAGTTCCTAGTCTATGCATAATATAAACCTCTAAGACACACCTCTTTGTGTGTGGGGGTGTGTGTGTGTGTGCTTGGCATCAAGGAAGGTGTGTACATGTGTGCATTCACATGAATATGCCAGTGTTCATGTGTGTGTGTGTGTGTGCCTGTGTGTGTGTTTTTGCACTTCACATCAAGAAAGGTGAGGGCTGGCCCTCAAGGCTGATGGACACCATGGGATTGTTGAGAGCTTTGGAATGGCTGTCTGGAAGTTCAGTAAGAATCATGTCAATCATACTGCTTGATTTGTTGTTGTTGAGTTTCATTGATGGTAGGGAAGTTCATCAATTAGAGAGTAGAGAAGAAAGAGGAAGCATGTGTGTGGTTATAGAATTAAAAAAAAACCCCACAAAACATAATGAAAGAAGCCCAGTGGGGACATGGATAAGTAGAGACAAGGAGAAGCTAAAGGTTGTGGGAAGTAAATAAGGCTGAGGGGACCATAAGAACAAGGTCTGGGGAGGATGGCAGAGATGACAGGAGCAGACAAGAAGCAAAAACAATAGAGCTATTGACAAGACCACTTAGCCCTGATGTTTCTGTTGTAAATTTGATGTATTGGTGCCTTCAATTTGGCTCTGCAAATAACAGCCCTATTATTCAGTTCGAAAACCCCAGAACCATGATAGGAAGAACTTGGGATTTCTAGGATCTGTAACTTTTCTTCTTTTTCTTTTTCTTTTTTTCCTGAGAAATTCTTCAATTTGAAAAGGGGACTTTCCAGTGGAAATAATAGAATGTAAATTGTTTACTTGGCAAAATACCATTGGACTAAGCTAAGGTCCTTCATATATAAGAGTATGATAAGAGTTTACCTTCCCAGCACTTTTAGAATGGAGTAACAGGGAAAGTTTTCTTAGCTTGCAAAAAGCAAAGACATCTGGAAAAAAAGTTGTATTTAAGAAAAATATAGCAGTGAAACGGGAGCTGTAGAAACCTTGGCCAATTAATGAACACACTGAGCAAGAACAAACCACTGGACTGGTAAAGGCTAGCTTAAGTTGTTAGCCAACAATGAAGCCTTTAAGTTGGCACAAACGGGAAAACACTTCATGGCAGCTTTGCTTTGATACATTGCCCTGTTGTCCTTCCAGGAAGTACTTACTGCTGGAAATAGTACAGAGGAAAATGGTGCGTGTGTGTTTAAGGAAATGATAATAAAAGCGCAAAACTACCTAGTGTCCAACATATCGCAATGTATAGGTCACTTCAGTCTGCTTCTGCTACATTCTCCCTGTGGGTACATGTACTGAATCTCCGTTTCTCCATCTCAGATTGTACCGTGTATGTGCTTGGCATGATGGGCAAAGGAGTAGGAAGACAGATATTTATCCTCGTGGAGGACCTATGCTATTAGGACGATGGGTCCAAGCACATGAAGTATTTCTAAAGAGGGCGAGACAAGCAGCTTTGGAATAAATCATTTAATTGAATATTATCATGTAGTTTGACACATATGACAATTAATAGCTTGATCAGCTGCTTCTAGACTGTGATGTGGTGAATACATTTAGAATATGCCATTTGATTACAGATGAAAAAAAATGCCTTTGAACTTGAGTATTAAGAGCCTGTTCCAACACAAAGCCAGGCAATGAATCTGCAAATATTTCTCGGCATTTGTCCAAATGGTGCATCAGTTTCCAGAGATGCTTCAAAAACAAGGATCCTGTGGTCAGATTTGAGTAATGTGACATGTTACACCCTCTTGAGAATTCATAGTACACATTTGCATAGTGAGTCTTCCAAGAAATTCTGCAGTAAGACATTCGTATTAAAAGCCCTATACTACCCAAACATATTTACGATAGAAGTCCTTCTGCTTACAGTATTCAACTTGCTGTTTTAAACGCTATACATGAGGTACTCAGGACCTAGTGCCAGGATCTGATGACTTGGAAAAGCAAACAAGAGACTAAAATTAATTTGCACCTGGAAAAAGTGTTTATTCGCCAATATTCTGAACAGGTGCCAGGCCCTGGTAGCCAAGCTTTTGCACAGCGTCCTTGTAAATAAAACATAACTATGGCTCCAGGTGCATTCTTTGTGGAACACTACAGACTTCTACTTAGGGAGCTTACATAGCCTACTATACAGAGGTTTTCACATTTATTTTCTGCAAATCTTCTTTCCATTCGCTAAAAGTCTGCATCCATACAGCCTCTCAAAGATCTCCCCTGCCATGTGTCATGTATGTTTCTGTCACCACCTTGTTCTTCCAGACCTGCCTTGTCCATTTTATCTTGCTCCTTTTGACTCATCTTCCAGTTGCAGTGGTCAAACTTACTTGCTATAAGGTTCTGTATGGGGCAGCTGTAAACAGAGAATCCATTCTTCTGCCCTCCTGCTTTCCAAAGCAGGATGCAAGTGGGGCCTTTCTCCACTTCTCTCAAAGTCTTTCCTATGAAGTCATTGAATTTTTAGTGATGAGCTCTGTACTGGCTAGTTTTGTGTGCTAACTTGACACAGGCTGGAGTTATCACAGAAAAGGGAGTTTCAGTTGGGAAAGTGCCTCAATGAGACCCAGCTGTGGGGCATTTTCTCAATTAGTTATCAAGGGGGTAGGGCCCTTTGTGGGTGGTGCCATCCCTGGGCTAGAAGTCTTGGGTTCTATAAGAGAGCAGGCTGAGCAAGCCAGGGGAAGGAAGCCAGCAAGGAACATCTCTCCATGGTCTCTGCATCAGCTTCTGCTTCCTGACCTGCTTGAGTTCCAGTCCTGACTTTCTCTGGTGATCAACAGCCATGTGGAAGTGTAAACTGAATAAACCCTTTCCTCCCCAACTTGCTTCTTGGTCATGATGTTTGTGCCGGAATAAAAACCCTGACTAAGACAGCTCCCTTCGTTGAGGTTTCATCTTTTACTGTCTATTGTAATGCTAAGGGGTAGGGGCAAGACATGGAGTCTGTATGGAGCCCCTGTGACCCTGCCCCCAGGTTAATTCTAATTGGTGAATAAAGATTAACAACCAATAGCTGAGCTGAAGATAAATAGGTGGGATTTAGGGTTTGCAGGCTTGAAGGGAAGAGGAGGACCATGAGGAAGAAGAAGAATGTGCAGGAGAAGAGGAAGGAGAAGCCACCATGGGTTAAGAGTCAAGAGAACGTGGCCCTGAGCGTTGCTCAGTTGGAGTTAAGAGCAGCCCAGATGGAACATAGTAAATATTAACTTGGGGTTATTGATTGGAAAGTAGATTCCAACAGCTGGGTAGGCAGCTGCCCAGCACTTGTGTTGATTAAGACTTAATGTAAATATAAAGGCTGGGTGTGTTTTTTATCCAGGAACTCAATGACCAAGGTAGGGTGGAAATCCTAGGGCCAGGATTTAAATATTTTCTACAAAACTCCCCATATCTTTAATTTATTTTTATTTTATGTAATTGGTGTTGTATGTATGTCTATATGAGGGTGTCAGATCCCTGGAACAGGAGTTATAGACAGTTGTGAGCTGCTATGTGGGTCCTGGGAATTGAACTTGGGTCCTCTGGAAGAGCATCCAGTGCTCTTGTCTGCTGAGCCATCTCTCTAGCCCCCTCCCCATATCTTTAAAAGGCAACACTCTTAATTGTTTTGAATGTTCTTGAAGGCACCTTTATTTCTGCAGATAATACTAATAAGACTCCTTGTAGATGGACTTATGTCTGATAATCAGCTAATTCTTAGGACAAATTTATACTATCCTGATAGTTTCAGATCTTTAAAGTAGTGTCTAGTCATAATTTCCCTTTGAGGGGCTGGGAATATAGTTCTGTTGGTATTGGCATGTTTATCTATTACTTCCCTGTTTCTGTGGTGAAACACCATGACTATGATAATGCATAAAAGGGTTTTATTTGGACTCATGGTTCTAGAGGATGAGTACACAATGGCAGGGAAGTGGCAGGCATGGTGGCAAGTGTGGAGCTTTGTGCTCACATCTTGATGGCAAGCAGGAAACAGAAAGAGCAAACTGGGAATAGCATGAAGCTTTGGAAAACTCAAAGCAGGTTCCCAGTGATGCAAAACCACATCTCATAGACAGCCACAAATTGTGCTACCATTTGGGAGCCAAATGTTCAAATGTGAGGGACCATTCTCATCCAAACAACTACATCTAGCATACACAGAACATTGGATTCTATACTCAGTACTTTTAAAGCATGTGGTAGTGCATGCTTATAATCCTAGGGAAACAGGGATAAAGAAGAATCAGAAATTCAAGGTCATCTTCAGCTACATAGCAAGTTTGAGGACACCTGGGCTACATGAAGTTTTGTCTCGAATGTTGGGTCCCTCCCTCCTGCCTCAACTCAGAGATATCAGAGCTTACAACTGGAGACTGTCAGCTCACACCTGCTGTGCCTAAAACAAAGGCCCACTACACCTGGTGGCTGACATGTTGGCTTGCTGAGGACATTGTTGAATGTAAACAAACTGACTGCCTGAGAAGCTGTTGACCTCTGCCCCCACTGTGGGCCGAGCCTCCAACCTCTCCCAGTGCTGAGACCTACAGGACACCCTGAGTCGCCCTCGAGAGCAGGCATGCCCGGCAGCCCAGCTTCTCCTTGACTCTTTCTGACTCTTTCCTGACTCCTCCCACATTGTTTATGTCATGCAAATATCATTGTAACCTAGAGATCCAGCTTTGCTTTCTTGTGTAAATATAAATCCTGAACCCCAAAAGTAAAGTGGGAAACCTTGATTGGGACTCAACTTGGCTTCGCATCCTTTTGTTCTCGAACTCTGTGTTTCAGGTCCTTTTCTCCCTTTGACTGAGCGAGAACCCAGTTTGTGAAACTGCCGGACAGTTTCACTTGAAAGTAATACAAAATAAAATAACAGTTCCATAAAAGAAATAATATCCCTTTTGTGTTTCAACAAAGAAAATACAATGAATGGCACAGATTCTGCTCTCCCCCACGTCTATGCTCAAATTCAATCTCAGATGAAGCACAGCAGTAGAAAGGAACCCAGTAAAGTGGAGAAATTAAGGTAGTTATGGTAGAATCATGAAATAAGTTGAGTTCTGATGCCATAAAATGATAACCCAATGCAGAAGAGGGTATTGTGCCACTTGTGCAGAAATGTTGTTTTTCTCTACACATTTAAAAATCTCATATATACCCCTTGATGCTACAAACAAGGATAGTTTCAGGATAGGATAATATCTGGGCAATATTTTGGGCTTGTCTGGAGAAATAATAGCAAAAATACCCCCATCCACCCCACCCTCTACTCCAGCCCCTGGACATCTTTTCGACATGACCTAAAGATTATTTAGGAGTCTTCGTATAAGACAGAAATTAACCTGATTTTATATAACATATATCAATTGAAGTGGATTAATAAAACCCCCAATAATAGAGATGAATTCCAAAAATGTACTTAACTGAAGAACAAATGATAAGCTGGTAATGAAGATGGTCTCCATCAGAGATGTACTCAGGGAACTTCATCTACCAGGGCACTGCTTAGGGTGGGGACTGAATCCACAAATAGGATGCCTGCATTCCTCTTGCCTATGTATCCCTGCCTTGTTTGCACCTATTTGCCCAAATGTTTGTTGATTTGATGTTTTATTAGAGAAGTTTGAATAATGTAGTAATTTTCCTTAACAATTTTGCCTCATTGTTTGCAATTTTTGCTGCTCATTGGATGTGTGTGCTAATATGATGCAATTTGGTCTGCAGCTGGGACTAGTCCTGTGATAGTCTCTTGATTCTGGAATCATGGCTACCCAGAGTTTGATCCTCAGCTTTGTTCTTTCAAGAGCAACCTTATTGGAGAGGACTCAATCCATAAAGTACTTAGAGTATAAAAATTAAAATCCCATCAAGCTTGATATTTAGCTAAGTGCTAGGACCCTTGCCCAGAATGCATGAAGCCCTGAGTGTAGTCCTCAGTATGGAAAAAACATAAACCAAACCAAACCAACCAACCAACCAACCAACCAACCAACCAACCAACCAACCAAAACCTACCTCAAAACTGACCAAAGACCAAAATACAAGACCCCCAAATTGACAGTACAAGAGTGAAGCAGAGGGGAAACATTTCAGGATGTGGAATAGACACTGAATTTGAATGATAAGATTTCCAAAGCAAAAATACGCAACGTGGATTAGGTCATCAAGAAGCTTCTGCACAGCAAAGGAAACAACAGAATGGAAGGCACCCTACAGGGACAACTCAGCGAAGGGGGCCACAGAATTGGAGGAAACAGTATTTATCTTCCAGAGGGCTAATATCTGGGATATGTGAGGAACACAAACTATGTTGCACTCCTCAGCAAATAATCCAATTAAAAATGAGTACGTATGTCTGAAGAAGAACAGCCCACCAATGTATGAAATACACTGAACATCATTAGGTAAGAGAGTAAGTGCAGGTAAAACTAGATTGAAATTCTGTCTTATTCTAGTGAGAATGCCTGCTATGAAAAATAAATCTACTAACAAGTCATGAGGATGTGGAGAAAAAAGAAAATATCATATACAGTTGATGAGAATGTAAATCATTACCACCATAGTGCATAGGCGCCTCCAAAAAAAAAAAAACCAAGCTAAAGCCAGTGTGATCCAATAAACCCCTCCTGAGTATATGTTCAAAGAGAATGTGCTCAGCAATAGAGATACCTGCACATCCTTGTTTATCCTACAATGAAATGCGCATACATGCATTTCATTACCATCAAGAATAATGGAGGTCTGGGCGGTGGTGGTGCACGCCTTTAATCCCAGCACTTGGGAGGCGGAGACAGGTGGATTTCTAAGTTCGAGGCCAGCCTGGTCTACAGAGTGAGTTCCAGGACAGCCAGGGCTATACAGAGGAACCCTGTCAATAATAATAATAATAATAATAATAATAATAATAATAATAATAGTGGAAGTATGTCATTTGCAGAATAAAATATAGAACTAGAGGACATTATGTGACATGAAATAAGCAAGCATAGAAAGACATAGACCACATGTTCTTAGAGTAGGATCTAAAGCAACTGGACTCATAGGAGAGGAGAGAGAACAGTGAATAAAGAGCAAAGGAGGAGATGATGGTCAAAACCCTACATAATCTCAAATACAGGAAAGAGCTTTTGAGATATATCCCACAGCATGGTAAATGTCACTAGTAATACACTTCAAACTGCCCAGAGGATAAATGTCAACTTTTGTTTTTAGTCACAAAACATGGCAAGGTTTGAGGTGATAGGTAAATCAATAGCTTTCTGTAACAGTTTCACAATCTAGTCACAAATCATGTTACTTTGTATCCCATAAACATATATATCAGTAAATTGTCAATTTATAATATGATTGTAAATGAGAAAGAAAAAGGTTATATCTGACTTTGCCTAAATATTAATTTAGGCTTAGATGGGAAACCCCCTTTCTTCAGCTTCACTTGACTCAATATATACATTCTGAAATTGTTTTTAAAAACATTTTAAGGAGATTTTAAGATTTTAAGGAGTACTTCTTCTACTGCATCATTATTTCTTTGCTTTTCAAAAAGATTTACTTATGTCTCTTTTTTATGCACATGGGTATTTTGCCTGCGGGTCTGTGCATCACTTGTATGCCTAGAGCCAACAGAAACTGAAGAGGGCATCATACCCCCTGGAAGTGGAATTACAGACGTTGTGAGCCACCATGTGGGTTTTGAGGATTGAACCCAAGTCCTCTGGGAAAGCAGCCAGCGCTCTCAACCACTGAGCCATCTCTGCAGCCCCTGAATCATTATTTCTGCAGGAGTCCTGGCTTAGTTCTGACTTTCCTATGTATGTATTTTCTGCCTTTTAAAATTGATATGATAATCATTACAGTATCCTTACATTTAAAAATAAATTTTATATTGTAAAGACTAATTGTAATGTCAGCACTGGAATGTCAAAACTTAACATTGAGATAGAATGCTAAAACAATTTGATGTTACTCAATCAGACCTTGTAATGAGCACAATGCAGTATTGCAATGTTGCAGTGGAGCACAATGATGTCTCGATGCAGCATTGTGATGTCGCAGTGGAGCTCTGTGATGGCTCAATGCAGCACTGTGATGTCACAGTG
>JADRCD010201390.1:14170-34403 GCA_019843815.1 Montemys delectorum
GTGTAGAGGAAGGCCACTGATTTGCTTGAGTTAATTTTATATCTAGCTACTTTGCTGAAGTTGTTTATCAGGTTTAGGAGCTTTCTGGTGGAATATTTGGGGTCACTTAAGTATACTATCATATCATCAGCAAATAGTGGTAATTCAACTTCTTCCTTTCTAATTTGTATCACTTTGATGTCCTTTTGTTGCCTAATTGCTCTGGCTAGGACTTCAAGTACAATATTGAATAGGTAGGGAGAAAGTGGGGAGCTTTGCCTGGTCCCTGATTTTAGTGGAATTGCTTCAAGTTCCTCTCCATTTAGTTTGATGTTAGCTACTGGTTTGCTGTATATTGTTTTTGCTATGTTTAGGTATAGGCCTTGAATTCCTGATCTTTCCAAGACTTTTATCATCAAGGGATGTTGGATTTTGTCAGATGCTTTCTCAGCATCTAGTGAGATGATCATATGGTTTTTCTTCTTTGACTTTGTTTGTATAGTGGATTATGTTGATGGATTTCCGTATATTGAACCATCCTTGCATCCCTGGGATGAAGCCTACTTGATCATGATGGATGATTGTTTTGATGAGTTCTTGGATTTGGTTTGCAAGAATTTTATTGAGTATTATTGCATTGATATCATAAGGGAAATTGGTCTGAAGTTTTCTTTCCTTGTGAGATCTTTGTGTGACTTAGGTATCAGAGTAATTGTGGCTTCATAGAACAAATTGGGCAGAGTACCTTCTGTTTCTATTTTGTGGAATAATTTGAGGTGTATTGGTATTAGGTCTTCTTTGAAGGTGTAATAAAACTCTGCCCTAAACCCATCTGGTCCTGGGCTTTTTTAAGTTGGGAGACTATTAATGACTGTTTCTCCATCCATAGAGGATATGGGACTGTTTAGATCATTTATCTAATATTGATTCAACTTTAGTACTTGGTATCTGTCTAGAAAATTGTCCATTTCATCTAGGTTTTTCCAGTTTTGTTGAGTATAGGCTTTTGTAGTAGGATCTGCTGATTTTTTTGGATTTCCTCACTGTCTGTTGTTATGTTTCCCTTCTCATTTCTGATTTTGTTAATTAGAATACTGTCTTTGTGCCCTCTAGTTAGTCTGGCTAAGGGTTTATCTATTTGTTGATTTTCTCAAAGAACCAGCTCCTGGTTTGGTTGATTCTTTGTATAGTTCTTTTTGTTTCTATTTGGTTGATTTCAGCCCTGAATTTGATTATTTCCCGCTGTGGACTCCTCTTGGGTGAATTTGCTTTTTTTTTTGTTCTAGAGCTTTCAGATGTGCTGTCAAATTGCAGGTGTATGCTCCCTCCAGTTTCTTTTTGAAGGCATTCAGAGCTATGAGCTTTCTTCTTAGGACTGCTTTCTTTATGTCTCATAAGTTTAGGTATGTTGTGACTTCATTTTCATTAAACTCTAAACTAAAAAGTCTTTAATTTCTTTCTTTCTTCCTTGACCAACTTATCACTGAGTAGAGTGTTGTTAAGCTTTCATGAGTTTGTGGGTTTTCTATTGTTTATGTTGTTATGGAAGAGCAGCCTTAGTCTGTGGTGATCTGTTAGGATGCAAGGGATTATTTCAATCTTCTTGTATCTGTTTTATGGTCATTTTTGGAGAAGGTACCATAAGGTGCCGAGCAGAAGGTATATCCTTTTGTTTTAGGATAAAATGTTCTATAGATGTCTGTTAAATCCATTTGTTTCATAACTTCTGTTAGTCTCACTGTGTCTTTGTTTAGTTTCTGTTTCCATGATCTGTCCATTGCAGAGTGGGGTGTTGAATTCTCCCATTATTATTGTGTGTGGTGCAATGTGTGCTTTGAGCTTTAGTAAAGTTTCTTTTATGAATGTAGATGCCCTGCATTTGGAGTGTAGAGGTTCAGAATTGAGAGTTCATCTTGGTAGATCATACCTTTGATGAATGTGAAGTGTCCCTCTTATGTTTTTTGATCACTTTAGGTTGAAAGTTGATTTTATTCGATGCTAGAATGGCTATTCCAGCTTGTTTCTTGGGACCATTTGCTTGAAAAATTGTTTTCCAGCCTTTTATTCTGAGGTAGTGTCTGTCTTTGTCACTGAGGCATGTTTCCTGTATGCAACTAAATTCTGAGTCCTGTTTATATCCCCAGTCTGATAGTCTATGTCTTTTTGTTGGGGAATTGAGTCCATTGATATTAATAGATATTAAGGAAAAGTAATTGTTGCTTCCTGTTATTTTTTGTTGTTAGAGGTGGGAATTCTGTTCATGTGGCTATCTTCTTTTCGTTTTGTTGGAAAATTACTTTCTTGTCTTTTTTAGGATATAGTTTCCCTCTTTGTGTTAAAGTTTTCCATTTATTATCCTTTGAAGGGCTGGATTTGTGGAAAAATATTGTGTAAATTTGGTTTTGTCATGGAATACTTTGGTTTCTCCATCTATGATAATTGAGAGTAGCCTGGGCTGGCATTTGTTTTCTCGAAGGGTCTGTATGACATCAACCCAAGATCTTCTGGCTTTCATAATCTTTGGCGAGAAGTCTGGTATAATTCTGATAGGTCTGCCTTTATATGTCACTTGACCTTTTTCCCTCACTCTTTTAATATTCTTTCTTTGTTTTGTGCATTCGATGTTTTGATTATTATGTGACAGGAAGAATTTCTTTTCTGGTCCAGTCTATTTGCAGTTCTGTAGGCTTCTTGCATTTTCATTGACATCTCTTTTCTTAGGTTATGGAAGTTTTCTTCTATAATTTTGTTGATGGCCCATTGCCTTGAGAGTCTCCACTCTGTTCTATAACTATTATTCTTAGGTTTGGTCTTTTCATTGTGTCCTAAATTTCCTGGATGTTAAGGGTTAGGATTTTTTTTTTGCGTTTTGCATTTTCTTTGACTGTTGTGTCAATGTTTTCTTATGGTATCTTCTGCACCTGAGATTCTCTCTTCTATCTCTTGTATTCTGTTGGGGATGCTTGCATCTATGGTTCCTGACTTCTTTCCTAAGTTTTTTATCTCCAGAGTTGTCATCTCTCCTTGTGAATTCTTAATCATTTCTACTTCCATTTTTAGATCCTGGATGATTTTGTTCAATTCCTTTGGTTGTGCTTTCCTGTAATTCTTTAAGGGATTTTTGTGTTTCCTTTTAATGGCTTCTGCTTGTTTACCTGTGTTTTTCTGAAATTATTTAAAGAATTTTTGTATTTCCTCTTTAAGTGCTTGTACCTGTTTACCTGTGTTTTCCTGTACTTCTTTAAGGAAGTTATTTATGTCCTTAAATTCCTCTATCAGCATCATGAAATTTGATTTTAGATCCAAATCTTGCTTTTCCGATGTGTTGGGGTATCCAGGACATGCTGTGGTAGGAGTACTGGGTTCTGATGATGCCAAGTAGTCTTGGTTTCTGTTGGTAAGATTCTTGCATTTGACTTTCACCATCTGGTAATCTCTGGTGTTAGATGTTCTTGCTGTCTCTGGTGGGAGTTTGTTCCTCCTGTGGGTCTGTAAGCCTCTGTCAGCACTCCTTGGAGATAGCTCTCCTCTGTTAAGACCCGTGCACAGAGGGCTGTGGATCAGCTCTCCCTCCTGGGTGTGGATGGATGAATGAAGGACCCTGTCCTGGTTGCTCTGCAGCTTCTGCGGCCTGTGCCTCCTGGCTGGTCCCACCTTAGAAAGTCACCAGAGAGAAAATGGAGATCTAGCCTGAGTCCTGGGGTCAGAGCACTCCTTGGAGACCTGCTCTCCCCTGGCAGGAAATGTGCACAGGGAGCTGTGGAACAGGAGCACCTCCTGGCTGTAGATGGAGGTAGAAAGAGCTCTGTGATGTCTCAGTGCAGCATGGTGATGTCACAATGGAGCTCTATGATATCTTAATGCAGCACTGTGATGTCACAATGGAGCATTGTGATGTCTCAATGAAGCACTGTGATGTCACAGTGGAGTACTGTGATGTCTCAATGCAGCACTGTGATGTCACAATGGAGCTCTGTGATATCTCAGTGCAGCACTGTGATGTCTCAATGCAGCACTGTGATATCTCAATACAGCACTGTGATATCACAGTGTAGCTCTGTGATGTCTCAGTGCAGCTTTGTGATATTATAGTGGAACAGTGTGCAGTCTCAATGCAGCACTGTAATGTTGCATTGGAACACTGTGATGTCTCAATGCAGCACTGTGATGTCACAGTGGAGCTCTGTGATGTCTCAATGCAGCACTGTAATGTTGCAGTGGAGCACTGGGAAGTCTCATTATTACATTGTGGTTTTACAATGGACCATTGTGATGTTGCAGTAAAGTCACAACACAGCTTTATGAAGGCACAGAATTATTGATGTGTGGAAGCAAAGCATTGTAATGTCATTGTAATGTAGTGAGGTATTTTGATGAAACAATAGAGCATTCTGATGTCAAGTGAAATACTGTGATTGTAAAATTTGAGCATTGTGGTTTCATATTACAGTACTGGAAGGGAATAATTAAACATCATGATATTAAAATTCAGCATTTTGAGGACACAATTCAACATTGGGGTTGAACAATCTAGCATCTCAAAGTGGGGCAGAGTGATGTCAGAACTGGGGTTTGTAGTGTCATGATAACACAATGGAGCATTGTGGTAATGTAGCACAGCATTAAGAAGTGAGGATCTACCATGTGGTGACAAGATCCAGCAGTTTGAGACTAGTCAGTATTGGGATGACTAGCATCTTAATGGTGCATGATAAGCTAACCATGAGCACCCATGTGGAACTTTGTGATGTTAGTGTGGAGCATTGTGATGCCACAATTCCCAATGTGGTGGCAAAATTGTGTATTGTAATGTCAAATTTTAGTTTGGTGAAATCACAGGAGAATATTACTACCACAATAGAGCATTGTGATGTATAAATTCAACCTTGTAATGTCAAATGGAGCACTATGATACTACAACAAAACACTGTAGTGTTCCAGCAAAGCATGGTGATGTCACAATGGAGCAGTAATGCTTCTGTAGAACAATACAGCACTGTGATGTCACAGTGCTACACTGTGATTCCCCAGTGGGCGTTGTAAAGGCACAGTGGAGGGCTGTGATACCACAGTGCAGCTTTGTAATATCAAAATAGAGTTCTAAGATGATACATTTAATCACTGAGATCATACACTATACTATCATGATGTCACAGTAGGTCCTTGTGATGTTACAATGAAACATTGTGATGGTAAAGCAGAACATCACAATGTTACTACATGGCATTGTGAGGACACAATTGAACATTGTGGTTTTACAGCTGAGTTGTAATTGTACATAGAGCTTTGTGATGCCACTATTTACTGTGATGTCACATTGGATTGTAAAAATTGGGCAAAATGGAGATACCTCATAAAAATACCAGAAAGCAAGGAAGTCCACTTATCCTTAAGACAAAGGGTTTCAGAAGAGTTTACAGAGCAAACACCCATCCCCAAGGAATGCACAATTCCAGGAGTCCCGGGAGGGTGGATCTTCCCCACCCCTCCTGCGCAACACAGGTATCTTATTCTCACCTGGAGGAGAAAGGTCAATAGAAACTAAAGAACAATGAAAAAGATAAAGTATAACCAGCCCATGTTGTAAACTGTAACTAGCCCACGTTGTAAGCTGTAAAACTTTGTTCTGAAATGGTATAAAAACTTAGAGCTTTGTCTCCTTCATTGGGGATCGTGTACTCAGTTCAATGAATGGCTGTGAGCCTCTACATCTGTATTAGTCAGGTATTGTCAGAGCCTCTCAGGAGATAGCTATATTTAGGCTGGCTTGTTCTTCCTTCAGTCTCTGCTCCATAGTTAATCTCGACAACTCCTTCCATGGGTATTTGATTCCCCCTTTTAAGAAGGAATGAAATGTCCACCTTTTGGTCTTCCTTCTTCTTAAGTTTCTTGTGGTTTGTGGGTTGTTCTTCCTGTATTCTGAACTTCTGGGCTAATAACCACTTATCAGAGAGTGCATACCATGTGTGTTCTTTTGTGATTGGGTTACCTCACTCAGGATGATACTCTCCAGATCCATCCATTTCCCTAATAATTTCATAAATTCATTGTTTTTAATAGCTGAGTAGTACTCCATTGTGTAGCTTTGTTTCTTTGGGATGGCTCTGGTCCCGAATACAGAGTGACCCTAGTATACTAGTTTCAATTAAAAAATTAACCTCATGCTGTTGCATCAAGGTCAGTCTCTCATGAGTTATTTATTGGGTGGTCGTGTCGTCCCGAGACTTGAGTGAGGGTCTCCTCAGCTCTGGGGTTCTTACAGGATCATTGTACTGTTACAATTAGTCTTTGTAGTTTCATAATTGTCAGGAACCATATAGGAAAGAATAAAGGCATATAAGTGACATTCTGGAGGTAACACATCATATTGCATGGTCTGCGATGCATAATTCTGAATTGTAAGGATTTCAGCAATCTCACTTCAGGATTGATTATTGCAGCTGATATGACTTTCCTATCATTATTAAATTAGTCCAGTAATACCTGGGCTAAAGCCCACCCTGTTGGACAGATTTTCTGCAGATCAGTGAAGATGTACTCTCTTGTAGTAATGCTGTGTAGACAAACAGATGATTTCTTAATTCCTAATGATGAATCTAGAAAATTACTAAATTTATAGTAGTAATTATTGAGCCCTTTATAAAGAAGGCTTCAATTAGGGCCCTGAAAGCCTTTATGTGTCACAAGTTAATTGCACTAAGATAGAAAGCTGGTGTGTAATGGATTTACGATCAAACATTCCTTTCAGGAGAACTGTGAAGTCATTATTTGATAACTAAAGGTAGTAAAAAGGAATCGATGATGTATTGTAGGCTCCAGGGCAGAAGAAAAGATATTGACTGGGTTTGTCTATTCAAAACTTCAGTACTAATGAGATGCTAGGCAGATGATTTGCCTCTTGACATAACATATTGTTAACTTAGATCTAAGAATTATAGTTTTAAACTTTTAATGAACCTGGGGAGCTAGTGGTAGTGTATAATGAATGTTTAGTTAGATAACTAGTCTTAATGGAAACACATGTAAACATCTTAGTTGTTACTTCTTATTCGATTTATGATTTGAATTTATGTTTGGACTTGTTATGAACTTTTTTGAAAAAAGATGCATGAGATACCATGTAATCATGTATCCTGAGAAAATATAAGAACTGATGTTGGGTCCCTCCCTCCTGCCTCAACTCCAAGACATCAGAGCTTACAACTGTCAGCTCATGCCTGCTGTGCCTAAAACAAAGGCCCACTACACTGAGCTTTGCCTTCGAGGATTCCAGAGGAAGCTATACCTGGTTGCAGACACATCTGCTGCCGGAGGACATCCGCAGACAGCTGAGTCATTGTTGGCCTCTGCCTCTCCAAGTGCTGAGACCTACGTGGGACACCCTCAACCACTGCCTGGCTTCCCCTTGACTTCTTCCTGACTCTTTCATGACTCTTTCACGACTCCTCTTGCAATGTTTATGTTATGCAAATGTCACTGTAACCTAGAGATCCAGTTTCAGGTTCTTGTATATATATATATAAATGCTGAACCCCAAAAGTAAAATTCGATGCCTTGATTGGGACTCAACTTGGCCTCGTGTCTCTTTTGTTCTCCATTTGATTCCGCAGGTCTTATCTAAACTCAGGTCTGAGAAAAACCCACTGACCCGAGTGGAACCACTAGCTAGTTACCACAAACTGAGAACAACAATAGTCAGGGTTTTCTTCAGATCAATAGAAAGTTAGTTCCCCGTTGCTCTTTCTCTTAGAAATAAAGAGTAGAATCTCTTTTCAAAGTGCTTGTTTCTTTCTGCGACTTTTTCTAGCTAGCAAGAAATCAGTGAACTCCTAGCCTCAGGCCTGGGGCTGTGGAGGACCTGGTGGAGGGAGTGGTGGCAAAGAATCTCGTTATTTAATCCCCTCATTCCCCACTGTTTAACGATAGGGTGTTAACTGCCTGAGGCCTGCAGCTTCTGGCCTCAGAATAACTTAGAGTCAAGACAAGTAAATATTATTAAGTAATAAGCAACTTTTACTCTTGCAAAATCAAGCTTTGTCCCTCCTGATGCTCCACCCCCTTGGCTGCATTCTAGAGACCCAGTGCTTGGGCAGGCTTCCAGAACTTAATGGAACACTGTGATGCCGCAAAAGGCAATTGTGATGTGACAATGGAGCAATGTGATGACTCAATAGGACATTATGATGGCTCACTTCTGAATGTGATTTCATGATGAGCATTGTAATATCACAGTGAAGCACTGTGATATATAAATGTGACACTGTTGTCAAGGTGGGGCATTGTGATGTCACAATTCAGCACTGTGATTAAAACCATGCAGCATGTGGTAACACAATAGACCATTGAGATGTCACAAGAGATCCTTTGATGTCATGATGTGGCATTGTGGAGGCGTCATGAAACTTTGGTATGCCATAATGCTTAACTGTAAAACGAGAGGGTAAAGTGGTGGGGGTATGAGTGTAAGAGTGAAGGAAATTTGCTGAATTTAATCAAAACACATTGTAAATGTGTATGAAAATCTCAAATGAAAAAAATTCTTCTAAATTGAATATGCTGAGGAAAGACAGAGGGTGCTGAAAGAAAGAAAGGATCAAAAGTTAAATTAAAAACAAATGCAATTTTTTTTCTTGAAAAGGTAATGATTAATTTAGAATTGAATGGCTAAGTACTGATATTTAAAATGAGTTTTTTTTTTTTTTTTTTTTCTCTTTCACTTTTTGGTATATTTGGAAAGCCACCTGTAAATGCTCAAGTACTTTTTTTGCCTGCTTATATACTAATGGTGGGAACGTGATTGGATAGCTGCTTCTAGATCATGAGGAGGACTATCGTTCATGATAGCAAAGAAGAAGCTGGAAAGAGTAATGACTGCTAACGTGACACGTCAGTCTGTGGCAATCTCTGGACTTACAAAAATTCAAAGAATTTTACAGTGAAAGTGTGTCAGCTGACCTCAAAGATGATTCTAAATTTTGATATTCTTGCTTTACCTCATGACTCCCATCTTCCAATAGTCCAATGACAAAGTAACTGTTTTCAAACACTGAACCTTACTTAATTTTATGAATTCTGGAGTATGTTGATTTTTTTAAAAAAGTATTTCAAAATTCCCCCCAACAGACACTTCCTGGAAATAGTGTACCATGGTCACTTTTCAGATAAAAACTGCTTAATGTTTTTTATCATGAGAGAAATACAAGTTATAATCACATGAAGATACCACTTTACATTTTCTAGAATGGCTAAGTGAGATATTAATAGGTTAATAAAGCCAAGTTGGCTTCGATCAACTCCAACATATAAGTGCGAGAATCAAGGAGTGAGTGCCACCACAGCACTGGTCAGCCTTGTCAACCTTGGTCAGTTTAACAGGTGCCTGCAAAAATAAGCATTCACTTTGGTCATGTGACTCAGAAAAGCTATACCCATATTTCTATTAAACCAGGGCAATGGAATTTATGGACACACACACACACACACACACACACACACACAAACGCGCACGCACGCGCTAGCAGTGTTTCCTAACAGGCAAGTATGAGAAACATGTATCTTCCTCCATGTTACTAAGTAGACACATTGTATTTTATACATTTATACAATTGTGATTTGTGTTTTATTTATGTAAATGATAAAAGGAATAAGCCATAAATCTATGCCAAAATATGGAAGATTTTTTATTTATTTTTTATTATTTATTTACATGTCATATAATTTCTCCCTTCCCAGTTTCCCCTCCAAAAAAACCCCAACTCCCCCCACCCCAAAACAACAAGAACAAACCTCTGTTGCCTCCCCCCTCCTCCTGCTTGCCACTCCACCCTCTCCCACTTATTGGCCCTGGCATTTCCCTACACTGGGGCACAGAACCTTCACAGGGCCAAGGGCCTCTCCTCCCATTGATGACCAATTTGGCAATCCTCTACTATACACATGCAATCAATCCCACCATGTGTACTCCTTGGTTGGTGGTTGAGTCCCTAGGAGATCTGAGGGTACGAAGAATATTTTTAAAATTATGTTGTATTAACAATACTGTAATATTATTTATTGTTTCCTTAAGCCTTTGATGTTATTACATTATTTCATTCATAGGTTCATTTAAAATACATTTGAATATCAATAAATCAAATGGAAAATTTTCAGAGTCTTATATGTGGAAAATGGTTTCATAACTATTGCTATGCTTTCCTAATTTTATAGTAAGTCTTCTATTTACATAGGCATTTTATTATCCTGTTTTTTGAGACAGTGTTTGTTGGTTTGAAAATGCTTGGCCCACAGGAAGTGGGACTATTAGGAGGTGTGGCCTTATTGGAGGAGGTGTAGCCTTGTTAGAGGAAGTGTGTCACTGTGGTATGCATTCTCTGATAAGTGGTTATTAGCTCAGAAGTTTGGAATACAGGAAGAACGACCCACAAACCACAAGAAACGTAAGAAGAAGGAAGACCAAAAGGTGGACATTTCATTCCTTCTTAAAAAGGGGAACCAAACACCCACAGAAGGAGTGTCAGAGATTAACTATGGAGCAGAGACTGAAGGAAGGACAAGCATATAGCTATCTCCTGAAAGGCTCTGACAATACCTGACTAATACAGATGTAGAGGCTCACAACCATTCATTGAACTGAGTACACTGTCCCCAATGAAGGAGTTAGAGAAAGGTTCTATGGAGCTGAAGGGTTTGCAGCCCCTTAGGACGAACAACAATTACTAACTAGTACCCTCAGTGCTCCCAGGGACCCAACCACCAATCAAGGACTATACATGGTGGGACTGAATGTTCTGGCAGCATGTGTATAGTAGAGGATTGCAAATTTGATCATCAATAGGAGGAAAGGACCTCGGCCTTGTGAAGGTTCTGTGCCCCAGTGTAGGGGAATGCCAGGGCCAATAAGTGGGAGAGGGTGGGGTGGCAGTCATGGGGAGGGGGGAGGCAAAAGGAGTTTGTTCTTGTTGTTTTTGTTTGTTTGTTTTTTGGAGGGGAACCTGGGAAAGGGAAAATTTACATGTAAATAAAGAAAATATCTAATAAAAAAAAAAAAAAGAAAAGAAAATGCTTTGCCCACAGGGAGTGGGACTATTAGGAAGTATGGCCTTATTGGAGGAGGTGTGGCCTTGTTAGAGGAAGTGTGTCACTGTGTAGGTGGGCCTTAAGAGTTCCTGTGCTCAAGTTCTGCTCTGTGTGGAAGAGACCCCTCCCCTGGCTGTCTGTGGAAGACAGTCTCCTCCTGACTGCCTTTTTCTGACTGATAAAGATATAGAACTCTCAGCTCCTCCTCTAGCACCATGTCTGCCTGTATGCTGCCTTGCTTCCCGCCATGATGTTAATGGACTAAACCTCTAAAAATGTAAGCCAGCTCCAATTAAATATTCTTCTTTGCAAGAGTTCCCTTAGTCATGGTGTCTATTCATATCAATAAAACCCTAAGTAAGATACACTGTTATTTATGAAGCCCTGGCTGGCCTGGAACTTGCAGAGATCCATCTCCCTCTGCCTCTAGAGTTAAAGGTGTTAGGGTTAAAGGTGTGAGCTGTCATGCCCTGCTTCTGTAGGCATTTTTAAGGGAGCAGGTGGGAAGCTGCCACAAGTCCTGACAGTGGTCCATCAAGACACTTGAAAACATTATTTGTTCTACAGAATATCTAATGCCTCAAAGCAAAACATTGACTTTATAAAATACTACCCAGCTGTTTCAAGCACTCAAAAGGGCTGTATGGCTTCTAGATTTAAGAAAATAGAAATAAAAATTAACACCCTTAGGGCTATCATAGTAAAAAAGCAATATGAATGCTGAAGTGAAGCTCAAGAATAGACATTAATTGCATGTTTGTGAGAATGATACGAGCAAATATTTATGGTACAATATGATAAAGCAATATTCTACGTGGTGACTTATGGTATGTTACTCAAATCTCTCTAGTCATAACTTTTCCCAGGAAAAGAATGTTTATAAAAATTAAAGACAGTAGAGAGATATTTATCATTTTGTCTTTTTTTATGGAACAACCATGAAAAGTTCAGAAGGAATGAGATTGCTCTGAAATGGTTTATTTGATGGGCACTTCACACTGTCCATATCCAGCTATAGATATTTGTGCATCTATTTTTTTTTTTAATAGGAAAGTGTGGTGGGAAAGAGTTGATTTTGGAGCCAGACTGCAGGGTTTCCCTGATAGTTTAACTGAGTGCCTGCTGCAAGCCCTTGGCATATTATTTGAGCAGTTAAATTTAAATTGCTTAAATTTAAATTCTCAGATTATTCATATGTAAAATAGAGACGATAATGATGCTTTCCTCGAAGGGCTATTATGAGAATCAAATGTGTTAATATATGCAAAGTACTTAGAAGAGTGACTAGCACGTTCATACACCTTGAAAAATATTAACTTGGAAATAATAAGCACACACTTGGGCCTTTTTATAAAGTTCTCTGGGCACTCATGTTGGGGACCAACTTCTAAAATGAATCCCAGTGATCTTGGTTCTTTGTATTCATATCCTTGCATAATTTGACTTCATTTAAATGTGACTTGGGCCAAGAGACTTGCTCATAACTAATACCCTCTGAGAAGAGTGATAAGAGGTCATTTCCCAGGTTAGGTTATGAAAGAGGTTGACTTTGGGAGCTCTTTGACTCCACTTTCTCACTCTGATAAAGCAAGCTGTCATGTTGTGAGCTGTCTTACTGTGAGAAAGGGCACATGTCAAAGAACTGTGGGTATCGTTGAGCTAACAGCAATAACAACCAACAACACTACAGGTCAACAGCCCTCAAAGAACTGAATTCTGCCAAGAATCAAGTGACTGAAGCAAAACTGAATGAGGCTTTCCTCTTTGTGCCCCCAAAAGAGGGAAGTCTCTCTGATACCTTGATTGGATGTCCCCTAGTTAAATGATACCTCGATTTCTGATCAACAAAACCCATACTATAGAACTTAAACTACAAATTTTTGAGTAATATTTATGCAATAATTAATATACATGGTTTGGTATCATATATGGGTACTTTCATGCTAAAAATGTTGGAGCTGTATTAAACCTGAAAAATGTGATGAGAAAGACTAAATCCACAACTGTTCAATTAAAGCAAGCTTTTCTTAATACTGGCCAGGGAGATGGATCCTGGCCAGGTCCATACTGGGGAATCCCAGAGAATGGCACTGAATTATGTTAGTCAGATCCTGATAAACACAGAACCACAAGGCTATGACACTTCCTGCTGTTATTCAATCAGGGAAAAGCATACATCCTGACCTGTGACCAAGCACATCCTGTGCAGTTGGGCAACCAACCTTGTTTGCTGAAGTGAAAACATGTTACTTGTCCTCTTACATGAACAAGAGTTCCCAGCATTCCAGGATGTTATCTGTCCTTGGGCAAGTGGGGCTTCCAGGTTAACTTTAGTTCTTACCATTGATTCGGGCATAGCATAATACTGGATTTAAAATAAAACTTCTTAAAATAAAAAAGAAAACCATTTTGTGTTGATATGTATACATGAGTGTTTGCTTGTGGAGAGGTCAGAGGATATATAACCCGCAGAATTAATTTTTTTATTTCTATCATATAGACCATGTAGATTGAAGATTCATTATGTCTCCAAGACATCTCACTGAATTAAGCTGGAAATGTTTTAAGGAACATGCTAATGAAAGAAAAATTGCTTCAAACAAATGGTACAAACTAGTCCTTAAAAGTATTTCTTATGAGAGCTCCTAGTGATGCTGGATGTATATACAGAAGTATTGAAAGCAGGGTCTTTTTTTTTTTTTTTCGAGACAGGGTTTCTCTGTGTAGCCTTGGCTGTCCGGGAACTCACTCTGTAGACCAGGCTGGCCTCGAACTCAGAAATCTGCCTGTCTCTGCCTCCCAAGTGCTGGGATTAAAGGCATGCGCCACCACCACTTGGCTGAAAGCAGGGTCTTAAAGAACTGTTTGTAAACTTTTGTTCATAATAGCATTTTCTCTAACAGCCAGAGGAGGTGAACTTCTAAAAATACAGCAAAATATGACAGAGGTTATAGTCAAAGTAACTATACGGCATTTCATTGATCAATATTTATAATTGAATAGAATATTGAGCTAAAAAGATTGTAACTAATTAGGAAGTTTAGTGTGTGTGTGTGTGTGTGTGTGTGTGTGTGTGTGTGTGTGTATAAAAAGAAATCTGAATATTTATCTTAAATGGTTAGAAGCCAATACATAAAATTCCAAAGTCAAGACGTAACAGTTCAAGCATTAAAAACATAGAGCCAAATAAGAAAAGACATAATAAAATATTTTGTTTCTCAGATTTGAATTAAAAGAGAAGACAGATGCTTTAAAAAAATACCTGTAATCTATGAAAATCACTTTCATCTTTCTAAACCATCTTTAGTTCTAATTCTGAACATTAAATATTTGATGATATTCCTGGTCAGAAAGAAGGACATTCTCAGGGAGTCTAAGTCCCCCAGAAGAAGCATGGCTGCATCGCAGATAAGATGAGGGAGCGTCAGAGGATCGCAGATAAGATGAGGGAGCATCAGAGGAGACTAAAGTGTGAAGGGCCCTGTGCCGAGCTCAGCACTCTGAACCTTATCAGTATGGAGGAGCTGTCAGTCCATCATGAACAGGAAGCGGTGGAGTCAGTTACTTCAGTCACCAAGGATCATGCTCTTAAAGATCACATGATATGTCTTTAGTAAGGTGATTCGCACAGAAGGGCTTGTCCATTTGTGTCCTCTGAAGATGGCTGCTCAGAGGTTGGATGGGTGGCCTAATCCTGTGGGAAGCACAGGAGGAGTTGTGCACACCTGTTATCTCAGCACAGTGAGGGTGAAACAGGAAGATCAGAAATTCAAGATCATCTTTGATACATACAGAATCTGAGGCCAACCTAAGCTACGTGTGACCCTGTTTCACCCAAACCGAACTATAACAGAGGAGAACACCTCTTTGCTCCTACCAGAAGAATTACACCACTACTCATATTGCTTTTCTCTCTTGGGAAGAGCACTTGTATTAGAGAAGAGGGAGATTTTAGTTAGAAGGGTTAAACTTTTACTTCTATATTATTTTGCCAATTTTTCCATTTTAATTTTGGCTATGTTATCTGTAAAATATCACTGTTCCCGGTGAATCAGTTCCTTTTGGTTCCCATGGAAACACCTTTTTAAAAGGGCTTTGCATGTGATGAGAAATGTATTTTTTGGCTGGTTTTACTTATGCAGGTCAGCCCTGAATCTTCACTCAACTTTTGTTCACAAAGACAAAGGGAAATGACAGCTTTGTTGTGTACCCCTTCGAAGTGCTAGAGCAGTAAGTTACTCCATTCATGACATTTACAAATGTAGCTGAAATGAAATGCTTTTCTGTTGCAGCATGTTCTCTGTCTAATCACATTAGGGCAGTGACAGGCCTGTGATTGGATAGGAATAGGGAGACAGAGCTAGAAGTTTAGGAGTGAGGGAGGTCGGAGGTCAGAGGTAAAGGAGGAAAATCAATATGGAGGCAGACAAACAGGATGATGATCCAGATCCCGCATGGCTTTAAACAGCCACAAGTAGCTAAGGTTTTCACAAGGTTAGAATAACTGGGTTAAAGCATTATCTTTATCATTTGGCTCTGATATTATTGTATTGGCATCTTGTAAATTGTGATCTTATTGATATATAAACCTGATTGGATAATTAAGCCTTAAGAGTCATGTTTCTACCCGGTAGCTAGGTGCGAGATGACTGATTGTGGGGTGTGTGGGGTATTGCATGTAAACAAGATGATCTTGCTAGCTGGGAGAGAATAGCAGGACCCCACCAGGACATAGTGTTGAGGCCGGCCAGTGCTGGGCCTAGAGCGGAAACATGGTCCAGTGGGGCAGGAGAGATTGAAGGGTGATCTTTTAAAATATTTCTCGCAACACTCTTCAGTTCAAAAAATTAAGAAAAATTTTTGATTGTCTTCTGAAATTGTATGCCTCTGATTTAATGACTGTACAATAGCATTGCATTTGAACTAGAGAATCTTGGTTTGACTTTCCAAAATTAACTGGAGCCTTTGTGCCAGCCTTTTTTTTTTTTTTTTTTTTTTTATCTGTAACAGGAGGCTTATAAAGGCATAGCAGCCTTATTTATAGTAGCCAGAAGCTGGAAAGAACCCAGATGTCCTTCAACAGAGAAATGGATACAGAAAATGTGGTATATTTACACAATGGAGTACTACTCAGCTATTAAAAACGATGAACTCATGAAATTCTTAGGCAAATGGATAGAACTAGAAAATATCATCTTGAGTGAGGTAACCCAGTCACAAAAGAAAACACATGGTATGCACTCACTGATAAGTGGATACTTATCAAAATACCAAAGCTCCAAATAACCAGGATATAATTCACAGACCACATAAAGCTCAATACAAAGGAAGACCAAAGTGTGGGTGCGTCAGTCCTTCTTAGAAGGAGAACAAAATACTCACAGGAGCAAATATGGAGATAAAATATTGAGCAGAGAGACTAAAGGAAAGGCCACCCAGGGACTGTCCCACCTGGGGATTCATTCAAACCCAGACACTATTGTACGTGCCAAGAAGTGCATGTTGAAAGGAGCCTGATATGGCTGTCTCCTGAGAGGACCTTCCAGAGCCATACAAATACAGAGGTGGATATTAGCAGTCAACCATTGGACTGAGCATGGGGTCCCTAATAGAGGAGTTAGAGAAGGGATTGAAGGAGTTGAAGGGGTTTGCAACCCCATAGGAAGAACAACAATATCAACCCACCAGACCCCCCCAGAACTTCCAGGGACTAAGCCATCAACAAAGGAGTACACATGGCTCCAGCTGTACATGTAGCAGAGGATGGCCTTGTCATGCACCAATGGAAGGAGATGTCCTTGGTTATATGAAGGCTCAATAGATGCCTCAGTGTAGGGGAATTGAGAGCGGGGAGGTGTGAGTGGGTGGGTGGTGGACCACCCTCATAGAAGCAAGGGGAGGGAGGATATGATAGGGTGTTTCCGGGAGGGAGAGAAACCTGGAAAGGTGATAACATTTGAAATGCAAAGAAAATATCCAAAAAAAAAAAAAAACCATTAAAAAAACAAAGGCAGATTCATGGACGAATGGTTTAATAATTTCAGTGAAAGAATGACACGGAAAACATTTTTTTACTCACCAGAATTGAAGAAATATACTAACCATAGGAAAATAGGAAATTATCTCTGAAAGATGATTCTACTGAAAATAGGTAAAAATTATCTCCCAGCACCCAGCATCCATCTGACAGGATATAGTTCTCAATATGTTGGCGTTAAAATTAAATCATGATCAAATCATGACAAAGGCTTGTCATCGATGGGCAGGACCATGCCTGGACCAGGACTATTTATCTGAGCATGCCTCTTGCCCTCTGTAAAGCCGGTATCTCAGGTCAGGACTCTGGAGACAGTCACCTCTTTGTCTTCTTCCCATGTGGCCACCCTGAATACATCTCCCTCTGCTTTTCACTATTACTCATTTCTCTAATTGATTTATTGAGGAAGGGTGGCCAAACTAGTTTGATAGGGCTGACAGGGTGCAGGCTCTGACCCTAACAGCTCGGGTAACAGCAGGTGGCATATACACATATACACATAGCTAAATTATGTTAGAAATCCTTAAGTGTACAGAGAGGTTGGATAACATACAAATTAGCGAGCCCATAGTTACCAGCTGTGGTGCATGCTGTGCAAGCAATGACTGGAGGCCAAGCTTAGTTGGTGGCTCTGTAATGCAGTTGCTCCCCATGGAGAGCAATGCCCGTTGAGTTCCAAGCCTTTCTCCTCGCCGAGCTCTCTCTGAATCCCCCCACACTTTCAATCTCCTTGCCTTTGCTCAGCTCTTAACAAGAGATGCCATTTCCCATGATATTTGCACTTGTGAATGTTACTGAGAGTCTAAGTACAGCAAACAGGCTTTCCTTTGTCCGCCTAATAAGGGTCGCGGTCTCCTCTTTTGATCTTGCTTTCAAAGCTCTTATTACTTTTGCCAGGCTTTCCAGTTACTTCCCTGTGAGGAGATAAGCAATGGATGAGGCTCCTGTTAGTGCCTGTCCCTTCCCCCACCCTCTCCTGTTCCTTCTGTGGTACCACAGTAATGTAGTTTTAGATGAATCCGTGAGTGTGGTAAGAAAGCTGCTAGTTATACTTCTAAGTGTGATCTGTTCTTTAAATTCCCTGTCAATATTATGCTCATGCCTCTCAATATAGTCAGATTTACTATCTGTATGTTAGCTGGGAAAATGGGAGAAACAGTGTGCTGAATTCTTTCAAACATTTGGGGATAGTACCTTCAAATTTTGGGAAAAAAACAGGTATTGAGGACTGAGAGATGCTGAGGAGTGGCTAAGACCTCATAGGCAGGCCTGTAAAAACCATTGTGACAAGATTTGTTTTGTAAAACCACAAATTCCTATCACTCCAAATCTCTTTACTTTTAGCCCTGAGCCTTTGTCCTGGGAGATACTGGAAGACTCAGTGCTCATCTCTCTGCTTGTACAGTGTGAAGGACACTGCATTTGCCTTCTGCCTCATAATTTGAAACTCAGGAGAAGATTCTGTGGTCAAGTCATTGGCAGAGGAAAGCACTGGTGGGGAGGAAATGCTGACCCAGTAAGAGTCACAGCAAAGAGTGATATTTTGACTTCTTCCTTTCCAATTCGTATCCCTTTGATCTCCTTTTGTTGTCTAATTCCTCTGGCTAGAACTTCAAGTACAATATTGAATAGGTAGGGAGAGAGTGGGCAGCCTTGTCTAGTCCCTGATTTTAGTGGGATTGCTTCAAGTTTCTCTCCATTTAGTTTGATGTTGGCTACTGCTTTACTGTATATTGCTTTTACTATGTTTAAGTATGGGCCTTGAATTCCTGATCTTTCCAAGACTTTTACCATGAAGGGGTGATGAATTTTGTCAAATGTTTTCTCAGCACCTAGTGAGATGATCATGTGTTTTTCTTTTCTTTGAGTTTGTTTATACAGTGGAGGAGTACACATGGAGGGACCCATGGCTCCAGTCGCATATATAGAAGAGAATGGCCTTGTTGGACATCAATGGGAGGAGGGGCCCTTGGTCCTGTGAAGACTCAATACCCCAGTGTAGGGGAATGTGAGGGCAGGGAGGTGGGAGTGGGTGGGTGCGGGAACACCCTCATAGAAGGAGGGGAAGGGGGGATGGGACAGGTTTTTTTCACTGAGGGGGAAGGGACCAAGGAAGGGGATAACATTTGAAATGTAAAGAAAAAAAATATCCAAAAAAAAATTCATTAAAAAAAGAGTCACAGCAAGGTGTGTGTGTGTGTGTGGGGGGGGGGGTGGGTGGGCAGGGAGCAAGGGATGGTTGGGGGAAGGGGGCAGGAGGCAGGAGGTCCCTGGTGCTGTAATTTTCTTCTTTTGAAACTCCTCCAGAGCCATCCTGTATCTTTGATCAGTGCGTAAACCATTAGTCTTTTTTATCTGATGGTAGTAAACATACTTGGTAATATTCAATCCCCAGAAGGTAAAGCTTTACTCATTACATTTTCAGTTAATTTGAAGAGGCTTTGCAATAATGAACTATAAAATGATTCCTGAAAGTATAGCCTTTGGTGTTCCGGAATAAAATAGGACATGTTGTAAGTTTTGTTTTTCTCAGTGAGAATACTTTATCTGGTTCAAAAGCTGTTTTCAATAAGCTACTTAGGATAGCAACAAAGATTTCTGGAAGGCTTAGGTGCAGTCAGAGCTTCCAGCATGGGAAAAGACTCTTACCTGAAGATGATAAGGAAAAGGGAAGAGATGAGGGAAGCATAGTGCCAGAGAGGACGGGGCGGGGCTCATGTGCATCCTCTAAGGTTTGCCTACTCTGCGGCCTTCGTTATTCACCCCTTAAAAGTTTTACTTGGAATATCTGCTGCATGCAAAACTCAATATGTGCTGTCTACTCTGATCATGAACTAAATTCACGCTCAGAAACAATATAAATCTTACAGCTATTTTAGTGTTCTCCGTGCAAGTGATCCGATATTCTTTTGAGCCTTTACATACTTACAATTTCTGTGTGTCAATAGTGGGGCCAGATGTGAAAGCTTAGCCTAAGAACTTTGTAGGGAAGGTCAGGTTACCTGTCTTAGTCAGGGTTTTTATTCTTGCACAAACATCATGACCAAGAAACAAGTTGGGGAGGAAAGGGTTTATTCAGCTTACACTTCCACATTGCTGTTTATCACCAGAGGAAGTCAGGACTGGAACTCAAGCAGGTCA
>JADRCD010201390.1:34413-51673 GCA_019843815.1 Montemys delectorum
GTCAGGACTGGAACTCAAGCAGGTCAGAAAGCAGGAGCTGATGCAGAGGCCACGGAGGGATGTTCTTTACTGGTTTGCTTTCCCTGGCTTGCTCAGCCTGCTCTCTTATAGAACTCAAGACTTCCAGCCCAGAGATGGCACCACCCACAAGGGGCCCTACCCACTTGATCACTAATTGAGAAAATGCCTCACAGCTGGGTCTCATGGAGGCATTTCCCCAACTGAAGCTTACTTCTCTGTGATAACTCCAGCCTGTGTCAAGTTGACACACAAAACTAGCCAGTACAATTGACCCCTTGTCAACTTGACACACAAACACATCACTATTAAGCCTCAACCCTTATGTTTTTATTCATCTCTAAGATCTAAAGTCCCACAGTCTTTACATATTAAAAGTTCAATCAATTTAAAATGTCTAATATTTTTTAAAATTTAAGGTCTCTTAACTGTGGGCTCCACTAAAATACATTCTTCCTTCAAGAGGGAAAAATATCAGGGCACAGTCACAATTAAAAGCAAAACCAATGTCTGGGATCCAACTCACAATCTTCTGGGCTCCTCTAAGGGCTTTGGTCACTTCTCCAGCTCTGCCCTTTGTAGCACACATTTTTGTTTTCTGGGCTCCAGATGCCTGTACTCCATTGCTGCTGCTGTCCTTGGTGGTCACTGCATGGTACTGGCATTCCCAAAACACTGCTGTAACTAGGCTTTACCAATAGCCTCTCATAGACTGTCTTCATGGTGCCAAGCCTCAACTCCTTTGCATGACACCTTCAGTTTTGGGCCATCAATTGCAAACTGAGGCTGCACCTTCACCAATGGCCTTTCATGGCCTCTCACTGTGCCGAGCCTCAGCTGTTCTCCATGACCCCTTCATGCTGTCAAAACCAGTATCACCTGGGTGACTCTTATACATTACCAACTCCTGCTGCAGCAAGGTACAACCTTGGCTATCTCTGGAACAGAGCTTCTTTGTGCTCTCTGAAAACATTCCCCAGAAGATGTCACCTCAATGATGCTGGTCTCTTCTTAATCACTACTAATTTCTTAGCTCCAGCTAACCAGCATCAATAGTCTCAGTAATGCAAAGTTTTCACTTTAGTAGTTCTGGTATCTTGTTTATCACAGCTGATACTTCAGCCCCAACTAACCAGAACCACAGAATCTTCACAATCAAAACAACATGGCCCTGATAAGAGTCTTTAATCTTCCCTCTGAAATTTCACAAGCCAGGCCTCCATCTCTGCACTGTTCTCAACATAATCTTCCAAGCTCTTACAGAATATTTCACAGAGTTTTCAACAGCCAGTGGCTCTTTTAGCTCAAAGTTTCAAAGTCCTTCTACAGTCCTCCCCAAAACATGGTCAAGTTGTCACAGGAATACCCCACTCCTGGTACCAATTTGTCTTAGGGTTTTTATTCTTACACAAACATCATGACCAAGAAACAAGTTGGGAAGGAAAGGGTTTATTCAGCTTACACTTCTACACTGCTGTTTATCACCAGAGGAAGTCAGGACTGGAACTCAAGCAGGTCAGAAAGCAGGAGCTGATGCAGAAGCCATGGAGGGTTATTCTTTACTGGCTTGCTTTTCCTGGCTTGCTCAGCCTGCTCTCTTATAGAACTCAAGACTTCCAACCCAGAGATGGTACCACCCACAAGGGGCCCTACTCCCTTGATCACTAATTGAGAAAATGCCTCACAGCTGGGTCTCATGGAGGTACTTCCCCAACTGAAGCTCACTTCTCTGTGATAACTCCAGCCTGTGTCAAGTTGACACACAAAACTAGCCAGTATATTACCTATCAACAAAGAGATAGAAAGTGTTCAAAGTTGAGGTGAGACTGAAACAGAATTGAAAGATTGGCTTTTGTTTACCCAAGTAGGAGTCTAAGATGCTAAAGATCAGTAAGTGTGAGATATTGGGAATACGTATCTAGTAAGCCAGAGTGACATGTTTACCACACACCTGGCAAGTCACTCTTAAAACATCAAACGTTTTATGCCAGCCAGGCCTGTGTCATAATGCCTATCTACACTGGGCCAAAAGCAGGCACTCACTATTGTCGAGCCTGTCTCATGCTGGGCGTGACCTGGACCACACAGCATCTCAGAACCTCTCACCTGCCTCTGGTCTGGTTGTGCATGGCTACCAGTTGACCCCACCTGGAAGCTGTATAACAGCATCTTGCCAAGTCCCTCTTGCTGTCATTCCTCAGTTATACAACAGAAAATTCTTTTCTTTTATAATCCAACAAGGACTACTTACTATCACTAAAAGTACTGACTAGGGTAAAGGAGAGACAAAATGTCAAACCTATGTTTTTCTATTGAGTATGCCAAAAATATATGGGCATATCTTTCAAGGACTGAATTTTCATTTGTGAGATAACATGTAAAACCTTCTATGGTTTCTTGCCTCTTAGCAATGAGTACATTTCTTATGGTATTTGAAATATCTAAATGACTTAATAGTTTTCACAATTTTTAAAAAAGATTTATTTATTTTATTTATATGAGTACACTGTAGCAGTCTTCAGACACACCAGAAGAGGGCATCAGATCCTATTACAGATGATTGTGAGCCACCATGTGGTTGCTGGGTATTGAACTCAGAACCTCTGGTAGAGCAGTCAGTGCTCTTAACCTCTGAGCCATCTCTCCAGCCCAGTTTTCACAATTTTTGAGCTATACTTTGTAGACCTTCTCTCTTGGTGACATTTTTGTAATGCAAAATATTAATAGACAAAAGAATAAAGAAGACACTAGGAAGACTTGGTTCCCCAGCTCCATTTAGTCTGTGATGAGCATATTAGAATTTCTCTAGTCAAGCAAACCTGAGGCCTATGGGGCATACCTAGTCCATATCAGCGAATTTGTAGACCAGAGAGAGTACCATGTCACACTGTCAAAAGTTAGGATTCTCAAGCCTCAGTGAAATTATAGACTCTTTTAACTTCTTAAGTAAAAGTAATTAGACAGAAAGGATGCAGAAATTAGGAAGCTTGCCATTTTGTGTCTCAGAGCTAAAAATCTTGATATCATCAGTCTCCAACCTATCAGAAGGTTGCTATTGTCAAGTGATACAGCCTCATAATGTTATACAAATGTCTCCATGGCAAGGCGGAGACATCTGCGGCTCACTCTGCACAGTGATCTGGAGTCCATACTCATTGACAAATCGGAGTATATTTAATAATTAGCTGACTATTAGCCAACACACAATGGTCAACTCTCAAGATCCATGGGGCAACTTGTTTGTTTTGTCCCTCAAACAATTAGACAAATAATTTTGAAATATAATTTACAGCTCTGTCTCATCCAAGACCAACTTGTTCTTGTTTTAATCATCAGTTCTTGGAACAAACACTGCTTTTTCCAAGAGGCATAAAAACAAAGGGCGTAAGAGGATAACCACATTGAATGATAATTAAAAATTCCCAAAGCCTTTCCAGCAATATCGCTGTTGTCATGAATAGCTGCCATGCTGCTTTCTTCAAAGTGAGAAAGAACATGAAGAAAGACTAGAGGACCCATGACTGCTAATTTCTGCTGGGGACAGTCCAACCAAAATACCAGTCAAGAATAAAGGCAAAAGGGCATTTTAGGCATGCAAGAGCTCAGGTATTAGTGTTCCTAAGGGCCCTTCTTGAAAACAACCATGTTAATGAGTTTTTCCTAGGAGGCCAGACAGAGTGTTGTATCTTTTGGAGCTGCAGTTATAGGCAGTTGTCAACATCTGACATGGGTGCTGAACTTGGGTCCAGTGGAAGAGCAGCAAGTGCTCTTAACCACTAAGACACTTCTTCAGGCATTCTTAAGAAACTACCCAGTGGGCAAGCTCCAGCTAGCCAAGAGGTAGCTGGGAAATGGACAAGCAAAGCTGTATTTTTTTATTTTTTATTGTCGCTGCTTGAAGGATAAAGTACTATTCTGAGCTGCCTCTGTCTAGAGTATACAACGGCTATTATGCTGACAGTGACATAGACAGCCTGTTAGAATAGAACAAGAAAACAACACTGTGCTACAAAATCAGCAGATGAATGAACCCATCAGTGTAATTCATAGAGTGTGCTATTCGACCCCTAGTGCTGGGTGAATGTTTGAGTGAGATGCAGGCTCAAATCGTTTTCAGTGGTGAGGGTTGATTACTCCGTGGTATTTTTGCATAGTATAAAACACAGGCACTTTGGGCAGATTGCCATCATTTTCCCAAACTTGCTACGAACAATGAAGTTAGTGCTGGCAAAACACATTTTAAAAAACCTGAGGTCTGTGTCCCAACTCATATTGAGAAACTGGTCTGAGAATTCAAAGAACTGCTGGAGCCCCTTCCAGGAGTTAGGTTAAAAGAAGGGTTGGCCTAATGAGTCAGACCCTGAATCCACCCTAGAAACATCTCACTGGAAATCTATTTTTTCCAGAAGATTCTGAGCAAAAGAAATTCAGAATTGATAGAAGTCCCAGAGGAAGCAATTGGCTAAGTTAGAACTATATCAAAGATATCAAAGTTCTTCATTCCCCCCACCCCCCACTTTCAGGACATGGTCTTGCTGTATAGGTCAGGCTGGTCTAAAATTTTTGGTCCTCCTGCCTCTGCCTCCAACAGTCTGGGATTACCAGTGAGCACTGTCGTGCCTGGCTGTGAAATTCTTTCTGCCTACTATATGTGTTCTTCTAGATACCCTTCATTTTCTCCAAGCTCCTATGTATGTACACCATCTTACTATTTAAGCTTGACAGGTAGCTAGGTTTAAATGATTTTCTGTCTCACAGAAACAAAACAAAAATGATAAGACAAAAACTTTCTGCTGCTTAGGGGAACCTTCTTCCTTCTTCCTGCTGGAAAATGGAGGCCATCTTTCTTTTCTTCACAGGCTCTGTAGTCTGTCATTCCATTTCCCCTCTATGTCATGTCATTATTTTTCTCTCAAAACTTCCAGGAGCACCAATCACCTTCTAAGACTTGCAGTCCACTAATCATCTTCTTCCTCTGTTGTTGCTTTAAGTTCTCTTTACTCCCTAAGGAGACCAATTTCAGTGCTCATTTTTTGTGCCTTTTCATTAAAACAACAAAATAAGATTAGAAGTAAACATAAGTAAATGGTAGCATTTGTTGAATCTAGTGATTTTTTTAAATGGGAATTTGTTACTTTAATCTCCTGTGTCTTATAGCAATATTTCTACCTTCAGAAGGTACACACACACACACACACACACACACACACACACACACACACACACACAGTGTTCAAGACTCAATCAAGGTAGAGGTGATAAATACAAAATAGGCTCTGTCTGTGTTGGGAGCAGAGAGTCACTAATTTTTACACCAAATATGAAATAAGTTTTAGGTCTAGCTGGCTGAGCTTTAAGAAAGTAGGAAAAGTAAATTATAGAGAATGTTCTGTTTACATTTGTGTAGGGGATTTCCTAACTACCCTGTGGTAGCTGTGAAATGATTTATTCAAAGGTGACCCTGAAAGCTGGCTGAAAGCGATCATTTGGAATTTTTAAAACCTTTTTAGTAATTTTATTAAAAATATGATTAACTATTAGGGAAATATGAAGGATGTTGAAGTTCATTCATCTGTTGGGTTCTCAAATATCTGCTGAGAGCTTATGTACAAGACAGTGTCAGGGTGAAGATAGGTTGGTTTTAGTTTTCTACTGTATTGTTTCTTACAACAAAATCACAGTTGCTATCAAGGGCCCATCCCACTTTCCCCTTCTCGATCCATCCTTTTCCTGGAGGCTTTAAAGACCTTCCTTCCTCCACTATAATTTCCTTGAAGTGGAGCAACTGCTCTTTCCCACCCCATCCAACATCACCCTCATGTCTGAGACTCCTCCCATCTCCGATCTGGAAACTTGAGCCATGTCTGTCTTTAACCTTTGCACCTCTGTGAGTTCACTGCCATAGCATTTTAGATGTCTTTCTGCTTTAACCTCACCAAAACAAGCACAACAATCAGAATAAATCTCTTCCCTGACCTCACCATGTCTGTGATAGCAATCTTAACTCTTACCATCTAACTCAACAAATACGAATAGGAAAAGTCAAGTAAAGTAGATAGGTACCCTGGGTTTGCAGTTCATTCCTGTCTTCCTTCCACCCTAGTCTGCCCAGCCCTGCTACCACCCTGGCTTGAGTTACCACTTACTTTGACATGTCTTTTGTCCTCTGTGAGGTACAAACAACCCTCAGAGATGAGTAAGAAACAGCTCTCATATTTAATAGTTACACATCTCAAGACTTGGACAAATTTTTTGAAAATAGAATTTTTCTGTTTTATTTTAAGAAATTCTTTCATTCTGTCATTTTAATTTTTAGATAATTGAAATTTTTAATAGACTGAACCAAACACTTTCTAATCTAAATCCGATATTCTTCCCAGGCAAGCTGGGGAATTTGTAGTAAAGAAGGGACTGGGAAACTAAACGAACAAACTAAAATGTGTTAGTTCTTCCTACTTTTCTGCAACCACCTGGGCATTTTAAGGGCAGTGTGGGGCAGAATTCAATATGGCTGCAGGAACAAGACTCAAAAGGACATAGCAGATGGACAGAGTATGTAATTAAGTAACAAGAGGGCAAATCAGTATATATGTAACAAAACACTTGACTTATGGAAGAACTCTCTTTTTCTAGTGCTCATACTTATGAGAATCCCCTCTTATCCAACAGACCCACCTGCATCTTTGAGCCAGCAGGAGGTAGGAATGAAAGGCTCTCCTGAAACCTTGCTTTCCAGAAGGTGTGAGCATGGTTTACTTGGCAGTCTATGTGAAGATAATTAGGTCTTTTAGGTGGAGTGGATATTAAAGCTCAACATCCCAGGCTCCAAGGACTACAGAATTCCAGTGTTGTGCTTCAAAGTGCTTCTGGTGGCGCCGGTGGCGCTGGTGGTGCTGGTGGTGCTGCTGAGGGTGCCCACACCATCCCTGATGCCATTTTAGAAGCACATTGTTTGGTATACAGAATTCTTTTTTTTTTTTTTAAATTCTATTTACTTAAAATATGTTTTTATTATTTTTTATTATTTTTATTAGATATTTTCTTTATTTACATGTCATATGACTTCTCCTTTCCCAGTTTCCCCTCCAAAAAACAAACAAAAACAAGAACAAACCCCTGTTGCCTCCCCTCTCCCCATGCTTGCCACCCTACCCTCTCTCACTTACTGGCCCTAGCATTCCCCTACACTGGGGCACAGAACCTTCACAGGGCTGAGGTCCTCTCTTCCCATTGATGATCGACTTTGCAATCCTCTACTATACACATGCTGCCAAAACATTCAGTCCCACCACGTATAGTCCTTGGTTGGTGGTTAAGTCCCTGGAAGCTCTGAGGGTACTAGTTAGTTCATATTGTTGTTCATCCTAAGGGGCTGCAAACCCTTCAGCTCCATAGATCCTTTCTCTAACTCCTTCATTGGGGACCGTGTACTCAGTTCAATGAATGGCTGTGAGCCGCTACATCTGTATTAGTCAGGTACCGTAAGAGCCTCTGAGGAGATAGCTATATTTAGGCTGTCTTGTCCTTCCTTCAGTCTCTGCTCCATAGTTAGTCTCTGAAACTCCTTCTGTGGGTATTTTGTTCCCCCTTATAAGCAGGAATGAAATATCCACCTTTTGGTCTTCCTTCTTTTTGAGTTTCTTGTGGTTTGTGGGTTGTTCTTCCTGTATTCCGAACCTCTGGGCTAATAACCATTTATCAGAGAGTGCATACCATGTGTGTTCTTTTGTGATTGGGTTGCCTCATTCAGGATGATATTCTCCACATCCATCCATTTCCCTAAGAATTTCATAAATTCATTGTTTTTAATAGCTGAGTAGTACTCCATTGTGTAAATGTACCACATTTTCTGTCTCCATTCCTCTGTTGAGGGACATCTGGGTTGTTTCCAGTTTCTGGCTATTATAAATAAGGCTGCTATGAACATGGTAGAACATGTGTCCTTACATGTTGGAGCATCTTCTGGATATATGCCCAGGAGTGGTATAGCTGGGTCCTCTGGTAGAACTATGTCTAATTTCCAGAGGAACCGCCAAACTGATTTCCAGAGTGGTTGTGCCAGCTTGCAATCCCACCAGAAATGAAGGAGTGTTCCTCTTTCTCCACAACCTCATCAACATCTGCTGTTACCTGAGTTTTTTATCCTAGCCAATCTGACTGGTGTGAGGTGGAATCTTAGAGGTGTTTTGATTTGCATTTCCCTGATGACTAAGGATGTTGAACATTTCTTTAGGTGCTTCTCAGCCATTTCGGTATTCATCAGTTGAGAATTCTTTGTTTAGCTCTGTACCCCATTTTTTAATAAGGTTATTTGGTTCTTTGGAGTCTAACTTCTTGAGTTCTTTGTATACATTGGATATTAGCCTTCTATCAGATATAGGATTGGTAAAGATCTTTTCCCAATTTGTTGGTTGCCGTTTTGTCCTATTGACAGTGTCTTTTGTCTTACAGAAGCTTTGCAACTTTATGAGGTCCTATTTGTCAATTCTTGATTTTAGAGCATAAGCTATTGGCGTCCTCTTCAGGAAATTTTCCCCTGTGCCTATTTGCTCGAGGTTCTTCCCCACTTTATTTTCTATTAGTTTCAGTGTATCTGGTTTGATGTGGAGGTCCCTGATCCACTTGGACTTGAGCTTTGTACAAGGAGATAGGAATGGATCGATTTGCATTTTTCTACATGTGAACTGCCAGTTGAGCTAGCACCATCTGTTAAAAATACTGCCTTTTCAAACAACAATATGAACTAACTAGTACCCTCAGAGCTCCCAGGGACCCAATCACCAACCAAGGACTATATATGGTGGGACTGATTGTTCTGGCAGCCTGTGTATAGTAGAGGATTGCAAATTCAATCAATAGGAGTAGAGGACCTTGGCCTTTTGAAGGTTCTGTGCCTCAGTGTAGGGAAATGCCAGGTCCAATAAGTGGGAGAAGGTGGGGTGGTGGGCATGGGGAGGGGGGAGGCAACAGGGGTTTGTTCTTGTTGTTTTTGTTTGTTTGTTTGTTTGTCTTTTGGAGGGGAAACTGGGAAAGGAGAAATTTACATGTAAATAAAGAAAATATCTAATAAAAAAAATTTAAAAAAAGGCAATGAAACAAAAACAGATAAAACAAAAAAAAAAGAAAGAAAAAAAAATGCTGTCTTTTTTCCACTGGATGGTTTTAGCTCCTTTGTCAAACATCAAGTGACCATAGGTGTGTGAGTTCATTTCTGGGTCTTCAATTCTGTTCCATTGATCTACCTGCCTGTCACTGTACCAATACCATGCAGTTTTTTTTTTTTTTATCACAATTGCGCTGTAGTACAGCTTAAGGTCTGGGATTGTGATTCCACCAGAGGTTCCTTTATTGTTGAGAATAGTTTTGGCTATCCTGGGTTTTTTGTTGTTCCAGATGAATTTGCAAATTGCTCTTTCTAAGTCTGTGAAGAATTGAGGTGGAATTTTGATGGGGATTGCATTGAATCTGTAGATTGCCTTCGGCAAGATGGCCATTTTTACTATATTAATCCTGCTGATCCATGAGCATGGGGATCTTTCCATCGTCTGAGATCTTTTTCAATTTCCTTCTTCAGAGACTTGAAGTTCTTGTCAAACAGATCTTTTACTTGCTTAGTTAGAGTTACACTGAGGTATTTTATATTATTTGTGACTACTGTGAAGGGTGTTATTTCCCTAATTTCTTTCTCCACTTGTTTATCCTTTATGTAGAGGAAGGCCTCTGATTTGCTTGAGTTAATTTTATATCCAGCTACTTTGCTGAAGTTGTTTATCAGGTTTAGAAGCTCTCTGGTGGAATTTTTGGGGTCACTTAAGTATACTATCATATCATGAGCGAATAGTGATAATTTGACTTCTTCCTTTCCAATTAGTATCCCTTTGATCTCCTTTTGTTGTCTAATTGCTCTGGCTAGGACTTCAAGTACAATATTGAATAGGTAGGGAGAGAATGGGCAGCCTTGTCTAGTCCCTGATTTTAGTGGGATTGCTTCAAGTTTCTCTCCATTTAGTTTGATGTTGGCTACTGGTTTCCTGTATATTGCTTTTACTATGTTTAATAATGGGCCTTGAATTCCTGATCTTTCCAAGACTTTTATCATGAAGGGATGCTGGATTTTGTCAAATGCTGTCTCAGTATCTAGTGAGATGATCACATGGTTTTTTTTCTTTGAGTTTGTTTATGTAGTGAATTACGTTAATGGATTTCCATATATTGAACCATCCCTGCATCCCTGGGATGAAGCCTACTTGATCATGGTGGATGATCGTTTTGATGTGTTCTTTGATTCAGTTTCCAGGAATTTTATTGAGTATTTTTGCATTGATATTCATAAGGGAAATTGGTCTGAAGTTTTCTTTCTTCGTTAGGTCTCCGTATAGTTTAGGTATAAGAGTAATTGTGGCTTCATAGATCGAATTGGGTAGAGTGCCTTCAGTTTCTATGTTGTGGAATAGCTTGAGGAGTATTGGTTTTAGGTCTTCTTTGAAGGTTTGATATAACTCTGCACTAAACCTATGTGCTCCTGGGCTTTTTTTTGGTTGGGAGACTATTAAGGACTGTTTCTATTTCATTAGCAGGTATGAGACTGTTTAGATAGTTGATCTGATGTTGATTTAACTTTGGTACCTGGTATCTGTCTAGAAAATGTCCATTTCATCCAGGTATTCCAGTTTTGTTGAATATAGACTTTGGTAGTAGGACCTCATGATTTTTTGTATTTCCTCAGTGTCTATTGTTATGTCTCCCTTTTTGTTTCTGATCTTGTTAATTAGGATACTGTCTCTGTGCCTTCTAGTTAGTCTGGCTAAGGGTTTATCTATTTTGTGGTATACAGAATTCTTAAGCTTATGCAGTTATACTCCTAAGGATGGTGATGGAAGGAACCTGTACATTCTGCCTTTGGGTAGTCAGGGTCTATTGCTCAGATTTTTACATAAGCTTCCACATACAAGTCCCCAGATGTGTGCTTGTGTGTGTGTGTGTGTGTGTGTGTGTGTGTGTGTGTGTGTGTACAACTGTTCCACACTGCTAGAGGATTGGTTCCATGACCTCCCTCAAACCAGTGGTCACCAAAGTCTGTTATATGAAATGGTAGAGTTGGCATATAACTTGTGTGTGTCTTCCCTATACTTTAGGTCATCTCTGGATTATCTGTGTTTCCTAATGCAATATAAATGCTGTCTGAATAGCCATCCTACTGTGCTGCATAAGGAATAACAATGGAAAAACACTTCTACTGTTTCAGTACATATGAAATAAACATAATACCCCACACCTGGGGCTGCTTGAATTCATGGAGACAGAACCTATGGAATGGGAGGCTATAAGGGTGGGAGGTCTGGAATCTGTAGGCAGGCTGTCTGTCTGGAATCCCTTAGGCAGGAGCTGTGTCTAGTTGTCTACAGCAGAATTTCTTTGGGAAAAACTGAGCACTGCTCATCAGTATTGATTAGATTCAATATTAGATTCAATTGAAGCTCATCCTGACTGTTAAAAACAATTTCTTTACTTAGGTGCTGCTGATTGTAATGTTAAACACACCTGTGAATTCTCTCCTCTAGGCATGACATGACCATTATGCTCTTGAACTGTCAGCAGTTGTGAAGATCCAAAAGAGACTGGATTGGGCTCATTAGTTTTAAATCATGGTAGAAGGTAGGGGATTGCGAAGCCCTTCCCATCCTCAATGGCTACATGGATATATAAACAATTCTAGAGGAGATATTTTTCTTCAGCAGTGTAACCACCATAAATTGCTCATGTTCCTTATAAGTAACTCCTCATCCACACTTCAGGAAGTAATCTTAACTAATCTCACTGTTTGGTCAAGCTAGATTTGGGTTGGAGTGTTTCTCTGGGCTGCTGCTTCTGCTCTGTCTGCAGTGAGTTGGTGTTTGTTCTTCTCAGGAAAAGTTCCCAGACCAAACACCTTCACAACAGTACTTAGACTTGTATTTAATTGAATAACTTGGAACTATAATTGAGTGTGTTCACTTATAAAACTAGCAGTCACACTCCTCTCTCCCAAAGAAGGAAGGACTTGGGTATACAGCACATTGACAAGGTTCTTGGCAAATGTTCTAGGGGCAGAATCCTGGGTTTCCTTTGCCTTAGAAAGCTAGGCTTGGCACTGGTTTTGTGAGGTTTTGTTCAGAATCTAAAGTGACTGTAGAGTTAGGACAATGATTTACCTCTGTGCCTTCAACCAGAACAAGGGAGACAAATAGATACAAAATACAGGCAAAGATTCCAGGCTTCCCTCCTGTGCTGTTAACATTGTGGGCCCAAGAGAGAAGCCAACCCCTTTCAGCAAGGGTAGCTTCCACCTGCCCTCACCAGCAGCTCCCAATGAATTTTAGCAGTCCTGTACACAGCCTTAAGGTAGCACTCCTGATGGAAGGATTTTATTTTTATTTTAAAGTATTTTCAGCATTGGAGTTTTTGTACTCTCCTTTAAAACCAGGGCATTAGCTTGGCAATGCTTTAGGGACATGTGCCTTTAATTCCAGCACTGGGGTGGCAAAGGAAGCTGGCTCCCTATGAGTTCTAAGTGAGCCTGGTCTACAGAGAAGATCCCACCACTGGCTTTCCCATGTTTGTAATTTGCAAATGACAGATTTTGGATTTTCTTCAGTTCTATATCATGCGATCCAGTTTCTCATCAATCTCTGTCTGTCTGTTTGTGTGTGTGTGTGTATGTATGTGTGTATGAGATGTATGTGTTTAATTCTTACTATAGGCAATATGTTTTTAAATGTACTAAATAAATGTATTTAGTTCTTATTAGAGGCAATACTCTTTCTGTGTGTATACACACATATAACACACATAAACACACATACAACACACATAAACACACGTATCTGTATTTCGTTTTATTTTTCTGGAGCACTTTGACTCACATACCTGAAGAATTGTCCTGAGTTGGGGCTTCAGTGTGCTTCTTGTAAGAAGTTCCTAACATTGGAGGTGTTCCACTAGAGTTTACTGGAGATTTAGAATAGAAGGGATTCAAATATCTGCTCAATTTTTAGAATCAGGGGTAAACATTTTGAATGATTTCTCAGCTCTCACTCCATTTCTTCCATTGACAGAGCCTCTGTAAATAACCCTTACCTTGTATACTTCACAGGAGTGCCTCAAAAGTTCCTTGAGTTAGTATCTGTAATCTAAATTAAACAAAAGTTACAGTTGCTTAGATAGGAAAATGGCATTGTTTATCATCATCAAAATGAGGCAGGTCAGAAAGACAGAACAGGGAAATTATGGGGACATGGGAATGAGAAGGAGCCCTTCATTCCAGACTCTAGTGAAGACATAACCAAACAAATGAATAAACACACAAACAAATGAACTCATACATACCCTCTGTAAAACCTTTATTGTTGTATTTAATTATATGCATTTGTAGTTGTCTGTGGGTGGGAAAGTGCACATGTATGCAGATGCCCACAGGGTCCAGAGGCATCATCTTCTCCTGAAGGAGAGGGTACAGGTCACCTTATGTGGGTGTGGGGATAGAAATTGCCTCCTCTACTAGAGCAATGTGTGCTCTGATTCTCTGAGGCTTCCTTGGGTTAGACTTTGCTTCCAATCTTCAAATCATGGGCTTTCTCCTAACTTCTCTTAAAAAGTACATCTAGTGATGAGAGTTTCAGGGTTTGGGGGTGTAGGTAATCACTGCAAGGATTGGAAATGTTAGGATGCAGTAACTAGATTTAAACAGGGCACATTAGAAGCTTCTAGAATTATTCTCCCCAGTTCCATGGAAATGGAAACTCACAACATGAATTTAATTTCTAAAGGTAAAATTGGGAACATTTTAAATTACACTTGGATGCCCGTAATATCACCAATCTTTTTGAGGATAATTCATTCACCCCCAAAAAGTATTTTTCTAATAAAGAATAATGGACATTTCTCAAGGAATACAGTGTGCCAAGAATTCTTCCGGGTGTTTCCATTTTTCTTGATGCTCCTTAAAAGCTCTAGGAACTAGAGACTATTGCCACTGTTTTGTAGGTAATGACAGTGAGACAAAAAATGTTTTGATAATATAGGAAAGACCAGACCATAATGCAGTTAAAGAGCAGAATTGAAATCGAATCCCATTTTTCTCCTTACAGATAGAGCCAATTTTTCTCTTGGTAACGTTATATCCCACTTTGGGGATGGTCTCCACGGAAGCTGTGGATTCTTGCATCGTTTTACCAGATAATGTACTCTGTCTTTGGAAACTTCCTCAGCCTATATACAGAGCAAAAGATGCTAGGGTGTTAAAATCTCCAGAGGGTGTAATGCTGTGGGCATGTGTGGGGTTGTGAGGGGAGGGATGGGATGGGTTGAAAGTTGTACAGAGATTTTATCTCCAGTAACCTTCTAAGGCAGGATGAGCCAGGAGGCCCAGGCCTCAGAAGTGGCAGGGCAGCCAGCACAGGATCCTTTCTACCTCCCTCTTCACCTGGGGGGAATACAGATCCACAGCCCTCTCTGCCCCTTCCCTGCAAGCAGAGAGCTTGTCTTCCAGGAGTGCTCCAACCCAGGGACTCAGGACTCAGGAAGGATAACTGATCCACAGCACACTGCACACAAGTCTTACCAGAGGACTGCTGATCTCCCAGAAGTGCTGACACAGGCTTACAGACACACAGGAGGAACAAGCTCCAGCCAGAGACAGCAAGAACATCTAACACTAGAGATCAACAGATGTCGAAAGGCAAACACAAGAGTCTTACCAACAGAAACCAAGACTACTTGGCTTCATCAGAACCTAGTACTCCTACCACAGCAAGTCCTGGATATCCCAAAACACCAGAAAAGCAAGATTTGAACCTAAGATTATATCTCATGATGGTGATAGAGGAATTTAAGAAGAGCATGAATAACTCCCTTAAAGAAATACAGGAGAACACAGGTAAAGAGGTACAAGCCCTTAAAGAGGAAACAAGAAAGTCCCTTAAAAAATTACAGGAGATCATGAGTAAACAAGTAGAAGCCTTTAAAGAGGAAACACAAAAATCCCTTAAGGAATTACAGGAAAGCAAAACCAAGCAAGTGAAGGAATTGAACAATCCATTCAGGACCTAAAAATGAAAGCAGAAATAGTTAAGAAATCACAAAGAGAGACAACTCTGGAGATAGAAATCCTAGGAAAGAAGTCAGGAAACATAGATACAAGCATCATCAACAGAATACAAGAGATAGAAGAGAGAATCTCAGGTGCAGAAGATACCATAGAAACATTGACACAACAGTGAACGAAAACACAAAGAAAACACAATATGCAAAAAGTTCCTAACCCAAAACATCCAGGAATTCCAGGACACAATGAGAAGACCAAAACTAAGGATAATAGGTATAGAAGAGAGTGAAGATCTCCAACTTAAAGGGCCAGTAAATATCTTCAACAAAATTATAGAAGAAAACTTCCCTAACCTAAAGAAAGAGATGCCCATGAACATACAAGAATCCTATAGAACTCCAAATAGACTGGACCAGAAAAGAAATTCCTCCTGCCACATAATAGTCAAAACACCAAATGCACAAAACAAAGAAAGAATATTAAAAACAGTGAGGGAAAAAGGTCAAGTAACATATCAGAATTACACCAGACTTCTTGCCAGAGACTATAAAAGCCAGAAGATCCTGGGGTGAGGTCATACAGACCCTAAGAGAACACAAATGCCAGCCCAGGCTACTATACCCAGCAAAACTCTCAATTACCATAGATGGAGAAACCAAAGTATTCCATGACAAAACCAAATTTACACAATGTCTTTCCACAAATCCAGCCTTTGAAAGGGTAATAAATGGAAAACTTCAACACAAGGAGGGAAACTACATCCTAGAAAAAGCAAAAAAGTAATTGTCCAACAAAACTAAAGAAGATAGCCACGTGAACAGAATTCCAACTCTTACAACAAAAATAACAGGAAGCAACAATTACCTTTCCTTAATATCTATTAATATCAGTGAACTCAATTCCCCAATAAAAAGACATAGACTATCAGACTGGGTACATAAATAGGACCCAACATTTTGTTGTATATAGGAAACCCACCTCAGTGTCAAAGACAGACACTACCTCAGAATAAAAGGCCGGAAACAAGTTTCCAAGCCAATGGTCCCAAGAAAAAAGCTGGAGTAGCCATTCTAATATTGAATAAAATCGACTTTCACCCTAAAGTGATCAAAAAAGATAAGGAGGGACATTTCATATTCATCAAAGGTATGATCTACCAAGAGGAATGTTCAATTCTGAACCTCTATGCTCCAAATGCAAGGGCATCTACATTCATACGAGAAACTTTACTACAGCTCAAAGCAAACATTGCACCACACACAATAATAGTGTGTGCAATGGACAGATCATGGAAACAGAAACTAAACAAGGACACAGTGAGACTAACAGAAGTTATGAAACAAATGGATTTAACAGATATCTATAGACCTTTTTATCCTAAAACAAAAGGATATACCTTCTTCTCAGCACCTCATGGTACCTTCTCCAAAATTGACCATATAATTGGTCACAGATCAGGCCTCAACAGATACAAGAAGATTGAAATAATTCCTTGCATCCTATCAGATCACTATGGACTAAGGCTGCTCCTCAATAACAACATAAACAATAGAATGCCCACATACACGTGGAAGCTTAACAACACTCTACTCAATGATAACTTGGTCAAGGAGGAAATAAAGAAAGAAATTAAAGACTTTCTAGAATTTAATGAAAATGAAGCCACAACATACTCAAACTTATGGGACACAATGAAAGCAGTCCTAAGAGGAAAACTCATAGCTTTAAGTACCTCCAAAAAGAAACTGGAGAGAGCATATACCAGCAATTTGACAGACACTTGAAAGCTCTAGAACAAAAAGAAGCAAATTCACCCAAGAGGAGCCAAAGGCAGGAAATAATCAAACTCAGGGCTGAAATCAACCAAATAGAAACAAAAAGAACTATACAAAGAATCAACCAAACCAGGACCTGGCTCTTTGAGAAAATCAACAAAACATATAAACCCTTAGCCAGACTAACTAGAGGGCACAGAGACAGTATCCTAATTAACAAGATCAGGAATGAAAAGGGAGACATAACAACAGACAGTGAGGAAATCCAAAAAAATCATGAGAGCCCACTACAAAAGCCTATACTCAACAAAACTGGAAAAGCTGGATGAAATAGACAGTTTTCTGGACAGATACCAGGTACCAAAGTTAAATCAAGATCAGATCA
>JADRCD010201391.1:0-24139 GCA_019843815.1 Montemys delectorum
CCGCGGATAACGCCTCCGCTCCTCACCCCGGCGCTCCCGACCGTAGTCCACCCCCCACCCGCCCGCGGGTCCGCCTTTGTGCACACGCCGCCGCGTCCCCGCGCTCCCGCCGCCCCGCCACCCGCACGCCGCCCCCTTACCGAGCGGCCCGGGCGGGAGGTCGGACTCCTCCGGCGCTCGGCCCCCCCCTCCCGCCCCCCGTGACCGTGCGGGGCTCGGCGCAGACCGTGTGTGCCCTCCGCCCGCTCGTCACGGCGCGGCGCGCGCGGCGGCCGCCTGCACTCGCGCCTCGGCCCCCCACGCGCGTCTTGCCCGCGCGGGGCGGCCCCGGGACGCGCGCTGCGCTCCCCCACCCCCACCCCAGCCATGGCGGCCCGGCCTGGGGACCCGTCTCGCTGGCAACCCTCGCCTGCGGCCTGGGATTTGGGACGCCGCTCGGCCCACGTGCGGGCCCCCCCCCCACCGCAACCCCCACGCCGGGCCCTGAGGCCCGCGAGGCCCGGCGGATTAGGGGACAGGCCGCGGGGAGGAGGGAAGGCCCCGGGGTAACAGGTGCCTCACCTCGGCTGATGGGATTAACTCTAGGGCCGCAGAGAGAGGGAGCCCAGCAGCGGAATCCCAGGAGAGGGAGAGAGGGAGCCTCTGGCGGCCAACGAAGGGCGAAAAGCACCGGCCCGAGGCGAGGCCGCCCCACCCCACCCCCAACCCCCCAAGACCGTGGGCGAGGGGGCTCTGGCACTTAGGGCAAGGCCTGTGCCTCTGGGGCCTGACAAATGTGGGTTCCAGGGCAGGGCTTGGACTACCGGATGCTGTGGACCCCACAAAGTCTGTATAGTTCACTCTGTGACCCCAGGCATTCAAGACCTAGGCCCTGGCCAAGACCTAGGCCCTATTCTAGTGTGGCGTCCACTCGGATGAGCCCGCTGGCCCTCTCAAGGCCACACTGCTAGAAGGAATGGGATGACGAGGACGCTGGACTTTCTTCTTGTATATCTTCTCAGTTCACACTCTCTGGTTTTGCCCCGTTAAAAACTCTCACTACACCATCTTCTCCCAACTATGTGACGGGTTACATACCTTTCTCCTACATACAAAATGGACGGTGATGGTCCATATAGATCATTTATGTATCCAGAAAACCCTGTGGGGCAGAGATACGATTTTTTTTTTTTGAAGAGTCCAAATTGTAGTTTCTCCACATGGGTGAGGTATACACATGATCCCAACACTGCCCAAGACGGGAGAATTAAATTTGTGGACACCCTATAATCCAGCCATTGTCTGGAGAGGTAGAAACAACAGCCAGGCCATGGTGGCCTCATGCCATTAATCCCAGCAGAGAGGCAGAGGCAGGAGTTTGAGACCACCCCGGACAATAGAGTGAGCTCCAGGACAGCCAAGGCTATTCAGAGCCAAGGCGAATCAGGAAAATACAAATAAATATATAGTAGCAACAATAGCTTGAAATTATGTGTGTGCACAGAAAAAAAAAAAACAGCAAGGTAATGTAACACTCTCAATACAGGCAATGTAGAAAGAGGCGAAAGTACTTAATATTCATCAGAGCGCCGAAATGTTAGATTTAGCATTTCAGCAGTTACCGTGGCAGGGGTCAGGGCACGACTCAGTGCTGCCGCCCTTCAGCCTGACTTGTTCCCCTGCTTAGATGCAGAATTTTTAGACTTAGCTCGTAGCTGGCCGGATTGAGGCTTGTTAAAGGGTATTTTAGAGTAGAGGCTAATAAGATAGAGACACTTAGGATACGATGAAGGCGCACTCTAGAGCATAGCTGGAGGTTTCAATTGATAAGGTAAAATTCTAGGTCACCTGAATTTGGAAAGAGAGGCTATCTTTATTGTAAACAAGGTTCTTGTTTGAGAGTCCTAGGAAATGTCTGGGAGAAGAAATGAGGCACTTCCAAGGTCATTTGTGATAGGTCCTTAAACTTGGTTTATAGCTATTTTAACGCATGTGCAAGTGTGTGGTGTGGTGCGCGAGTGCACGTGAAAGTGTGTGTGTGTGTGTGTGTGTGTGTGTGTGTGTGAGAGAGAGAGAGAGAGAGAGAGAGAGTTGAACTTTTACAGCAAATGTCACTAACTGTGCTTGCCTCTCACAAGTGGGCTCAGCTCTGGGTGAGGTTCTTCTTTTCCTTCCATGTTCCAGTACGTTTCCCTGTCTTTCTGTTTTGCCCTAGAATTGTCTTTGTGGATACATTCTAAGCCTTCCCCTACCCCAACTCATAACTAAAATAAAAATAGTACTCAACAATATGTGTCTGTGTGTGTTTGTGTGTGTGCTTATTCTGCACATACCTAATCACCAAGCTTGATTTAAGTAAGCCACAATAAGTTAACAATAAAAAAAGGGAAATGATACAATACACTTCAGTAGTTAATTAAAACAAAGTTTTCCTAACAAATTATAATTACATTTTTAAAGATTTATTGTATTTATGAGTATGTGTTTATGTATCATAAGATAATACATGCATAGGAATACAGGTATTCATGGAGACCAGAAGTGTGTATCAGATCTCTTGTTATAGACAGTGTGAAGCTACCAGGTGTGGGTGATGGGAACTGAACTCAAGTCCTAAGGAAGAACAGTACAGCACCTAACCACTGAGCCACCTCTCTAGCCTGAAATATCAGGACATGTTACAAATGGGAAAATGGAGGGTTGGGCCTTGTGCTGTATTTACAACTTCATTTCCTAGAACATAATGGTGAGAGAATAGCCAGGCAAGAATACACAAAAAAATCTGTGTGCTATGGAAGGAGAAAATTTCCGTTTCTAAATAACTCTCTACATACTTAATTCTATAGAACTGATTTTCAGGTAGACATTTTTCCCTTTTTAAGTGTCTCCATATTCTCTGTCCTTACCAAGAAACTGGCATTTCCTCTCTGAGAAGTGGGTGCTGTTTCTATAAGTATCAACAGATGTAGCCGGCAGTGTGAAGGGAGCTGTGGTTCCAGTCTCTACTTTGGGAAAGAACATTTGTGCTGTCTGGGATAATCTCCTGGAAACATTTCTGTCATTTCAATGCAGCATAGAAACCAGGATTGTTGAGAGAATAGCCTAAATAAATACAGCATCTAATCACTGAGTTCTGTCTGTAGAAGAGGGGGCAGAGTTGGCAATAAAATCGGTCTTACACCTCTCAACAGAAAGATGAATCATACAGAAAAGGAGCCAAAAGACTGGTTGGTTTGGGGTTTATTTTCTGAAAATGTGAAACTTTTGGAAGTTCATATTGAAAGAATGACAGGGTTTATAAACACTCTGCTGCTATGTGAAGACTCTTGGATTCTCCACGGTGGCCTCACATTTCTAATGCCTGGAGATGGTAGAAGGGTCTACCAGAGCTGTACTAACTCAAGGCATGTGGATGTTGAATACATTTTGTTCCTTAGCCACAGTAACTATAATGGAAAGGCTCAATAGCTACCTGTGGCTAGAGGCCACCCTATTGGACAGATACAAATAGATACAGGGCACTCATTCCATCCAGAAACCCCCATGAGGTAACACTTCTCACACATGAGAGGTATACTGAGTCTATCAAGGTTCATATAGTTTGGCAGCTTACTGTTGTAGTAGAGATTAGGGGACAGCTGTTTTACTTGTTGCAACTGGAAGGGTTGTGTGAGCATGCTAAACATCCTAAGTGGATCTGCAGTTGGGATTACTTTTCATATGAAAACACCTATAGAACCCAAATCATGTGTATCTCAGCACACGGGGGAATGAGGTAGAAGGGGAGTCTTTCTACATAGAAAAACCCAGATCAAAATAGCAAAGTCAAACAAAAGCCCATACAGAATATTGTGAACTACTTGCTTTTTGCAACCAGTAATTCACGGATTTGGAAGAACTGACCACATGATCAAAAGTAGATTTCATATATACATATGTGTGTATATCATATGTATATATGTGTGTCTGTTGCCAATAACAGTCTGTAATAGTCTTCATTGATTAGATTTAGAATCACTATGGATACCTGAGTGTGTCTGAATACATTCCCTGAGAGATTTAACTGAAGAGGGAAGATTCACCCTAAGTGTGGCCAGCATCAACCATGAGATAGGTTCCAGAAGGGAACAAGCGGGAAAGAGAAACAATCTAAGCATGGGCTTTCATCAGTCTCTGCTTCCTCACTACGGATGCGTAAGGGATACCATTTTATGTTCTAGGTGATATGCCTTTCCTGTGGAGGCAGACTGTACCCTCATCGAACTGTGAGCCAAGGGAATGCCTTGCTTTTGCCAGGCATTTTGTTACATGAGAAGAATAACTAACAGGATTTTTATTTTTTTTCTGAGAGACTTTCTCAATGTTTTGTTTAATTATTGCTAATGGATATGCTGAGTAGTCAAAGAAATTGTGTGTGTGTGTGTGTGTGTGTGTGTGTAAGTGAAACATTTTGTGCTACTACTACATTAAGATGAGATGAAGCCTAAATAAAAGACTGGAGAAAGGTTAAATAGTTCCAGGCCAAGGCTAACCTAAGCTACAGAGTGAGACTCTGAGCTAACAGGAGGATACCTGGCTGGTTACAAACTAGCCAAAATTCATCAAAGATAAAGGAAAAGATAAAATAGAACAAATGTAAAGGCCTGTAGACTACTAAATGTGTGTGTGTGTGTGTGTGTGTGTGTGTGTGTGTGAGAGAGAGAGAGAGAGAGAGAGAGAGAGAGAGAGAGAGAGAGAGAGAGAGGCAGGCAGACAGACAGACAAAGAGACAGAGAGACAGAGAGACAGAGGGAGGGAGGGATAAGGAGAGGGAGTGGGAGAGGGAGAGCAAACTTTGGGAGGAACGATTCCTGCAGGTCATTCCACATGTTTTTATAAGAGGATATTTTATTCACATCGGCTTCCCAATCTAGCTTACACAAAGTATATTTACAACTTCATAGCCACATTGATAAACACCACAGTGCCTTGTTACCTTAAATGTTAGATGTTTTCTTAAAGGTCCACCTGTTAATACCGCTGTCTCCACTTACATCTTCTAGTCCTTTGTAGAATAGAAAGTATGTCTCTAAAGGAATGTCATCGTCAGACACAGTAGGCCTGTGATCACAGGACAGGGGAGCCTAAGGCTGGAAGATCCTGAGTTTGGAAACAATCTAGACTACATAACAATAATCTGCGCCAAAAATATGTAACAGTATAATGTAAATCTCCTGTCTCAAATCAAAATATGATTTTAGCAATATCTAAGAGCAGACTCAATTTTATTTCTTTCAATTGTTTAGTTATAAAAAATGCATTCCATGATGCATTTTACACAGTCTCTACTGTTTATGTTGATCACATTGATTTTAGATTTCAGCTCTAAAATTATTAAAGTCATCACTTCTTCCGAAATACAATTCAGAATGATTCAACGCGGTTTTCTGTCTGTACTCGGGGCTTGACCATCCCACTGAAAATGTCTACGTTTACTTTATGCATTTCCAGAGCTATGACATAGCAAGAGTACTGTCTTTCCAGCCTAAAATATGGACAGGGAAGAGAGCTTATTCTTTTTTATTTGTTACAGGAAGTAAACTGTGGCACTTCTTGGGATCCTGAAGGATCATTTTGGAATGGTTATTATATCTTAGTTCTACAAAGAAAATACAGTGAGTTCGTGAAGTATTCAAGCTCAGATAATGGTGTCCTTCCTCTTACCCTCCTATTACTTATTGGGCTGCCCACGCAGATCTGACAAGCAGGAGTTTTGTTGGACTGAATAGACTCAATGTTTCCAACACTATCACTGTTTCTATGGTTGAGACTGATAGCTGCTATAGCCATTCCTTTTAGCTTTTATGGATTCTGAGTTTCTGGAGACAGGCTTCATTTAGCACAGGCTGGAATCCAACTGTATAAGTAGCTAAAGATGTCCCTGAACTGAGACTCTGTTGTCTCAGCTTCCCAAAAACTGAAATTACAGATGTATGTCACTACATCTGTCTTTTACAGGCATGTAGTTTCCCATGTTATAGCAGTGTAAGGTGCATGTTAACAGACAAAATGTGAGCAATTTATCTATGCCTACAGAAACCAGTGTTCCTGCCTGCACTTTGGCTCCTCTGTCGATAGAATGTGGCTAGGATCCTCTACCTGCCAATCCTCTCCCACCAAGTCTCACTTGAACTCTGCCTTCCTTATGATCTGCGTGTTGTCAATCCGTCCTCAGGATAATTCGTTAGTTTCAGACTTGCATGAATGGGAGACACGCATCGATCATTCCTCAAGAGAACAGTTAGCTAGTGTCAAATGGAGATTCAAATGGGAGACATTTTAGTGCAACTCATGTGCAGACATCCTTTTACTCTAAAGATTGACGAGCTATGTGATCGCATCACTCTTTTTTGCACACAACCGACAAGGGAAATAACTAGGGAAGGCATTCCTCGTTGAAGGTATCGGAGGAGAGGAATCAGTGAAAGCAGCATTTCAGTAGTTTCTATTTCATGGTGAGCTAACTATTAAAGTATCAGTTCTATTTTTCTGCAAATAACCAAGAGTTTCCCGAGATTTTATTCTGTTCTACTCTTGCTCAAGTGATTAAGTCCTCCTTGAAGAGGTCTATGACAATCCCACTTTGTCCAAAGTTCACATTTTAGTAGACTGCATTTTAACATTCTGTCACTCAGTTTTTATATGTACCTATAAGATTTCAGAGATGATTCGAAAGTAAATCTGCTCCGAATTTCTTAGTATACGTTCCACAGTTTTCTTCTTCTTGCTTTGTTTGTTTGTTTGGCTACTTGGTTGGTAGTTTCATTTTACTGAGACTGCATCGCTCTCTGCATCCCAGGCTGGCCTGCCTCAGCCTCCCTGGTGTTAGCATGCCAGGATCAATACCGTGCACGACCATACCAGGCTTGCATGGCACTGCGTCCAACACACTGAGCTTCCATGGTACTGTGTTGTACATCGTTTTGATTGATACAGGGTTTTGCTATGTAGCCTAGCTGGTCTGATACCTTGTAGTCCAGGCTGGCTTCGAGTTCATAGAAGGGTAAGGAAGGCTGTCAGTGGTAGAGAACTCACTTTGCACATTCAAAGCCCCTAATTCAGTACTTAATACTAAAGAAAAGGTATATGGGAAAGGGCAGGGTGGTGCTGGTGGCGACTAATAAAAGTCTTTAATAGACATCAGAATTATAGCTGTTTAAGGATCTGTGGACACAGGCATGTTGGCATATGGCTGTAATCCCAGAACTCAGGATATTGAGGCAGGAATAGTTATTTGAGTTTTATTTACCATTATTTTAAGAGATTGTTTCTGACGAAGATTGAAAATATCATATTGCCACACATACTTGTATAACATTAAACGTTTGAATTATACAAATGATAAATGTCTAGTTATCATTATTCAGTGGTAAATCTTGAGCTGTTGGCTCTCTCATTCTTTCCTGGGGCAGCACTTGGCATTGTTATCATATCTGGTAATGTTATTGCTCTTTGAGAGATGGAATCTTGAATAAGCTAGAGTATGCATTAGATTTGGAGCATTTAGGAGGGTTATATGCTGTTTATCTAGGCTTAATTGTGTTGTTAGAAGGAAAAATCTTTCCAACAAAACTGTAAGATTTTAGATTTCTAAAAAGACTTGTACATAGGTAAGGTTAAAAAAAAATCGAGGGGCTGGAGAGATGGCTCAGCGGGTAAGAACACTGACTGCTCTTCCGAAGGTCCTGAGTTCAAATCCCAGCAACCACATGGTGGCTCACAACCACCCATAATGAGATCTGACGCTCTTTTCTGGTACGTCTGAAGGTAGCTATAATGTACTTATGTATAATAATAAATAAAGCTTTAAAAAATAAAAAAAAATCGAGTAGAGAATTTTGCTGTCTTGTTTGAGCAAAACACTGTTAAATTCCAGGTTTGAATTGTTCTATAAAGTAAAATTTATGAGCATAACAATTCCAAACAAAATGAAGGATGGATAGCAATCTGTCCTTGAACATGGGTAGTTCACAAAGAGCTATAGATATGTCAACTAGATCCGTAGTCTGTGGGATAGATGGAATCTAGCCCTGGTGGCTTCAGACTTTGCTTCTGGTCATTTCCTAGACCCCAATACAGGTGTCTGTTCCTTAGTTAAGGATGCCCTTAAATGAAAGTAATAAGCATTAAGGTGCTTCATGTCCATACAAGAAAAACAAAACAAGATTCTGGCTTTGCCATAGTGAATTTTTACTGTTGTCTGTGAGACCTGGATCATCTGTGGAGCCCATGATGGCCTGGAATTTGTGATCCTTCTGCCTCAAGCCCCCAGAGATGGGATTACATGTCTGGGACACCACACCCAGCCTGATAGTGAATTTTGACATAGCATTAACAATAAGTGTTTTATCTCCTTTGTTAGTAGAGAAATATCATGGTAAACAGGTGTAAACTATTAGTTGCAACCTCAACAGAAACAAAATTTGCAGTTTACAATACCTAGAATTAAAAACACTGTAGATTAAGTAAAACTGAGTTGATATTAAATTGAATCATTTTTAGATGATTATTTTTTCATGGTTGTGAATTAAAAAAAAAAAAAACAAAAACAAAAAAAAAAGACATTCTTTTTCCAAGAATGTAAATGTGACCTAACACAGCTTTAAGGGAAAGAAGATAAATCTTGGGAACCGTGAAAAAGTTTCGCTTTGTTCTAGGTCCTAAATAATGTAATTTCAATGTTGCAGAGCCTGATTTGTTTGCTCGTGCTCGGTCACGTGTATGTGCAGACAGTGTGCTCTAATGTAACTTATGCCCAGTATTCATATTTTCCAAATTTGGAAGTCTTATCTCAAGAACCTGAAAAACTAAGCAAGGCCAGCAACACACCAAATAATAGGTGATCACATGCTCTCCCAAAGGAGAGCAGGACCAAGGCCAAATGAGGTATTTAGGTGCATAGATAAATAGCCATTTATCATATAATGTAGTTGATCCTGTGGAAAGCAAATGCTCTGGGGGGGGGGGGGAAACTTACACACAGAGCTTCCATTTGACACTGGCCACTGTAGGATGAGTGCTGACCCAGGAACTTACACATTTACTGAGAGCTTAGGTTTCAAAATATACATGCACTCTGATCACCACACAAAAGCCGTTCTTACTACCTCTGTGGGATTTTCAAGTCACACCATTATCACCACTTCAGTTTGCCTTAAATGAGAATGTCCCCAGTTATGAGAGATATGACGTCTCTGCAGTATATTTGGTACTGAAAGCCGAAAAAATATAAGCCAGTGGACACGGCTGATAAGAAACCCGAAGTAGTGTGGCCTGTTGGGGAGGAAGAGGGGGACGGGCAAGAGGCTCAGACACAAAACACACAATGTGTGTGTAGGGAACACCATTGGTAAAAACTCATTTCTTTGTATACTAACTTAAAAATTAATTGGAGAAAAGAAGCAGGAGGAGGAAGAAGAGAGGGCCGGTGAAATGTTCCAGTGGGTAAGAATTGTTAACCTATTCATAAGTGGAATAATTCACATTCTTTCCATTCTGTGAGAGTGTGCATAGAATAAGTGAACAAAAAATTAGAACTAAAAAAATGTGTTTGTATGTATATGGCAAAATACTAGGTCAATAATTTCACTCTCTATTAGGTTTACAAATTTTTGTAACCTGAAGCTATCCGTATCTTGCTTAAAATTCTTCCTTGGGAGACAGTGAATGTGCTGATATGTAAATCAGTAATCTTAGTTCGATTTCACATTGCAAATCTAGAAGGCAATATGTGAGGTTCCCGAAAGATACTATCTATAAATACCTGGTTTCCTTTTTTACTTTGTATTGATTTGTCTCAAAAGTCTTGGATGCAAACTTTTTTTTTATCCACATAATAAAATACGTACATGAATCAATATGTCTGAATTTTAAACATGTCTGTCCTCAGTTTGCCGTGAAATGAGTCATGTGTCAAAACAGTTTCCTGGCTGGGCTATGGTGGCGCACGCCTTTAATTCCAGCACTTGGGAGGCAGAGGCAAGCAGATCTCTCAGTTTGTGGGCAGCCTGGTCTACAGAGTGAGTTCCAGAACAACCAGGGCTACACAAAGAAACCCTGTCTCGAAAAACAAAAAACAACAACAACAACAACAAAAAAGGTGCTTGTAAAAAAAATAATAATAAAAGGGCTAGTAAGATGGCTCAGCAGGTAAGAGCTCCGACTGCTCTTCCAAAGGTCCTGAGTTCAAATCCTAGCAACCACCTGGTGGCTCACAATCGTCTGTAATGAGATCTGACGCCCTCTTCTGGTGCGTCTGAAGACAGCGACAGTGTACTTATTTATAATTTAATAAATAAATCTTAAAAAAAAAAACAAAAAAAAAAAAAACGTTTTCTAAGTCTTCTCCAAAATGACCATTTCACACATTTGGGGAATAAAAGGGTATTTCAAAACAATGTAACATAATTAGTAGTTACAGGCACTAAATGAACTTTCACTAAGTAGTTCCATAACTTGCTTTTGAGGCTGGTTCTCAACAAAAGAAGCTTTACAGAGGGAATGCCTAGCATTCTTTGAGAAGGCAAGCATCCTTGGGAAGGGGCAAGACTCATTTTGTTACATGAGTTCTGTGTGTCGGGTTTGTGCATTGCTCTTTGGGTATACCTCAGTCTCGTCACAGCTACATGTTAGCAATGTTCAAATATTCTATGCAAATGAGGTTTGAAAGCAAAGAGTCCTGGATGCTCTTCCAAAGGATCCAGGTTTGATCCTAGCATCCACATGATGGCTCCCAACCATCTGTAATTCTAGTTCTAAGCGATGGAATACCTTTCTCTGGCTTCTTAAGTCACGAAGCATATGTGTGATTCATGGACATACACGCAGGCAAAACACCCATAGACATGAAGGGTTTTTTTATTATTATTTATTTAAGCAAATACTTTATAAATAAGCCCCACAGTCAGCAGGGTAGTAGTTGAAACAGCCCAGCTTCATTGTGCAAAGGAAATCATTCCTCACACTAACCAGTGCATGCATACTAGGTAACAATAAAGCATTGCTAAGGAGCCAATTTTCAGTGTTTCTTGTTTACTTTTCAGTCTGTGTCCTAGGCGCTGGAGGGATAGCTCGGCAGCCAAGAGCACATATTTCTCTTGCAGAGGACTTGAGTTCCATTCAAGAATCCAACCTTTTCTGGCCTCCACAGGCACTGTATATGTGTGTACATGGATGTGTGCATAATAAAAAAAAAAGGATAATTTTTTGAAGTGTGACCTCACCGTGAAAAGAAAACTGAACCTGGAGGCCCCATAGCTCCTAATTTTTAAACTCATAATGCCACAGTAATCAAAATACTACAATACAAACAAAGGACAGAGACCAATAGAACAGACCAGAAAACCCTAAAAAGAGCTTTTTCATTATGTTCAAGTTATGCATTTACTTTTATTATTTTTTAGACAGGATCTCACTACACAGTCCTGGCTGATCCCAAACTCACTATATAAAGAAGTCTGGCCTCGAACTAACAGAGATCTTTTTGCCTCTGCCTCCTAAGGTCAAACATTGAGATTTAATTATTTTAACAAAGTTACTAAGGCTATGAAATGGGAAAAGAATAGTCTCTTGACCAATTGATGTCAGGAAAACTATCCACCTGTATATAGTTGAAGTTGGATCCTTATCTTCTACCATATACAAAAAATTAATTTCAAATATATTAAAGACATAAACATGATCTTTAACTTTTATAAAAACTCCTGGAAGAAAAATGGGGAAATATCTCCTGCCATTGAACTTAACCATGCTTCATGAGCATGGCACTCATACAGCCCAAGCAAAAACAGAAAAGAAAGAAAAGTTAATCAAATAAGACTCTACCAAAGTTTAAAACTTACTAAGAGGATGCAATCAGAAGAATGAAAAAGTAGACTATGAAAATCAGAGAAAATACTTGAAACCATGGATTCGATGAAGTCGTAATATCCAAAAGACATAAAGAACTGTAACCCAAATAAAAACTCAATTCAAGTTTAAAATTCCTTAAAAGACGGGTCTCCGGGGAAGGTTAAAAAAAGTCACCAATAAGCTTATAGAAAATGCTCAATACTGCTAATCATTAAAAAAATGCACATCCAAGCACAAAGCTATCTCCTCATACCTGTCAGGTAGCCATATTTATTTTTTAAAAGTAAAAAGAAAAATAATAATAAAAGCAAAACTAGAAAGTAACAAGTGTTGTTAAGTGTAAACAGAATGAATTCTTGTGCATTGGTGGTATGAATATAAAATAGTATGGTTATCATGGAAAGGACCCCATCAAGAGCCCTTCTGGGTATATATCCAAAAGTCAAGTTAGAAAAAGATTCTTTTTTTTTTTGGTTTGTTTAGAGATAGTGTTTCTCTGTGTAGCACTGGCTATCCTGAAACTCACTCTGTAGACCAAGCTGGCTTTGAACTCAGAAATCTGCCTGCCTCTGCCTCCAAAGTGCTGAGATTAAAGGTGTGCACCACCACTGCCCGTCTCGCAAAAGATTCTTATATACCCATGTACATATGAGCATTATTCTCAACAGCCAAAATGATTAATAATAAATGCCCGTCAGTAGATGAATTGGCAAAGAAAATATGATAAATACATATAGTTGAGGATTACTCTGTCTTAAAACAAAAAGAGGAAAATCCTGCTGTATGCCACCTCTAAAAGAACCACAGGAACATTATACCAAGCAAAATAGGACAGGAGTGGTAAGAGAAACATCCTATCTCCCTTCCTGTCTCCCTTCCTGCCTGCCTTCCTGCCTGCCTGCCTTCTTAACTTTCTCCTTCCCTCCCTCCCTCCCTCCCCCTTCCCTCTCCTTCTTTTCTTGAGACACTGATTCCACAACTCCTCACCCTCCTGATTTCACAAGCTTAATGCTGTGATTGGAGGTGTGCACCACAATGACATGCTTAAGATGCCTCACCTCTGTAAAGTACCTAAAACAACAGAATTGGGAGTAGGCTAAGGGTCACCTGGGAGTTAGGGAAGCAGAGAGCAGAGGAGTTGTCCAATGGTGTAGAGTTTTAAAGCTCTGGTGTATAGTAATGTACAAATATAGCTGACATCACTGCATTCTAAACTTTAAGAAGAAATAAGATGGTAATGTTCCTTTCCTTTCTTCTTTCCTTCTCTTCCTACCCATCTCTCCCTCCCCCTCTCCCTCCCCTCTCCCTCCTTTCCCTTCTCCCTATCTCTTTCTCTCCCTCCCTCCTTCCCCTCCCTCTCCCTCTCTCTCTCTCTCTGTTTCTTCCCCCTTCCCCCACAGAATCAAAAGTATCTTAGGCTGGCCTTAAAACTGGCTAAGGTCACCTCAGACTTCCGATCCTTCTGCTTCTGCAGCCTTGGGTAATAAGTGCAAGCCCGTACAGCCAGTTTGTGGCATTTGGAGTATAAGAGTTCTGGGATGGAACCCCACCAGCATTCATGCATGCTTGGCAAGAGTTCTGTGAATTCAGAAACATTCCTGGGCAAAGGGAAATAAAATTTACATGTTTGATAGTCCCTGGTGAGTCATCCAAATCAAGGTTAATTATTGGGGGAAATAAGCTGTATGTAAATAACTTTGTTGGGTTTCACTTCTACAGTTTCAGTTTTATAAATGCTCCTGACAGAATAAGAATTGCTTCCTTGGATTTTTCTTTTTACACTTTATTACTTAGGTGTGCTATAAAGTACAAGTGTCATATACTTAGAAAGAATATGAGTGCTTAAGCTCCTTTAACCTTTACCTTTGTGTTGATAGATGCAAGTCTGACTTCGTACTTTACTAATACATGACTAAAAGTCACGTAATTACTTCTTCATGAATGCAGGTGACCTTTTGATTCTGACTCCACTTTAGAATATGATTTTAACTGGCTCTGCATAGCTCAGACCCATCTCACCTCTGATACAATGGATTTAGTCTGTTCTTAATTCTTCCAGGAAGCTTAACTCCACTGAATTTGATCCAGAGGACATGAAGTTCTCATTTGAACTCTAGAGATAAGCTTGTGGGTAATACAATAAAGGATAGAAAAGGAGAGGAGGGGAGGGAGGGAAAAGAAGGGAGGAGAGAGAAGGGATGGAGGAAGGGGAGGGAGGGAGAGAAGGAGAAGAGAGGGGAGGAGAGGAAAAAGAAGGGGAGGAGAAGAAAGAGGTAGAATTCTGGAATGAATATATTCTGCTTTGCCAAAAAATAAAAACCAGATCGATGTATTCTGAAAGTAATTCTCAAAGTAAGCAATTGTCAAAGTGGGAAGACAAATTCTTCTTATATAAATTTAGACCTCTAAGGAGGTATACTACCAAATTTACTTCCAACAGAGATGAACCAAGGGACTACTTATGGACAAAGCCAAGTTTTTCTTCTAAAAGTTATTGTTCTTAGTTCTTGGGGAAGGGTGTTCTGTGACCTATGCCCCAAATAATAGAACTTTGTCATAAAACACATGGTTTGAAAACGATGTTTCCCTCCAGGTGAACTGCTGGCAAACTTCCCTAAGTTTTTTTTTTTGATCCGGTTGCCTATTTAGACATTCAGTCTGGCAAATATTAGTTGTTAGCAATTATCTGTCAAATCCATCCCAAATCTACTTCTTATGGACTTGGCTTCTTCTTAGGCCATTAATTCTTGGAATAACAAAATAATATGATCACATTTGGGGGGTATTTTCTAGTTCACTGGTAATAGAAATGTTTTGTCAGGATATTTAACTTCTCTGTCTCCTGGAGACTATGTTTACTGTACAAAACAAAGCATATCATGAATGTGTGGTTTTCCTACACTTATATAAGAGGTTAGATGCACAATATGAATAAAATACATGCTTGTGAACATTTTAGAAGTAGTTTTGTTAGTGCCTCAACGTCTTAAGTTCAAGGTCACTTGAGTAGAGAGGTGAAAGGCAAACCGATGGTAAACTGTTTATTTACACAATTGCCCCATCAGCTCTTTCAGTGTCCCTCAGTTCTCAAGATGACAGACACAAGTTTTCTCCTTCCCCAACACCCCTTCTTGCTTAACAGAATGCCAGTACAGTGCCTCAGGTTCTTGCATTTCTTCCCTTCCACTGTCAAAAATTTATTGATCTAGACAGATCCAGCCTGGGATTGTGTACCAGTAATCCTAGCGCTCTGGAGTTAGAAAAAGGAAGAACAGGAGTTCAAGGTCACCCTCCACTACATAGCAAACTCTAGGCCAGCTTGAGCTACATGTGAGCCTGTCTCAAGATCCAAACAGCAACAGCAGCAGGGACAACAAAACCCTTTCCAATCCAGTATATTGTCCGAGAACCAAAGAAACTTTCCAGCTGTTGTTACCAACATAAACTTACCCATTCAATAATTGTTGAATTTCTTAAGAGGTAGTGATCTATATAGCTCCCATCAATTACAGTTAAGATACTGGACTTTAGGCTCATGTGTTATGTTACAATGAAAGAAACGTTTAGATAAAATTTGTGGTTCGTTATTGATTAGGATTTCTAAATTTTGTTTTCATTGCTTTAGATTGGAGACATTGCAAATATCACGAATGTGTTCATCAGGGTTTTCTAATGGAGCAGAATGGAAAGGATCGATCCATACTTAAAGGGGATCTGTCAGATTCACGTACACGAAATGCTCTGAGTGGTGCAGCAGTGACTGTGTCTCCTGGGCGAGGCACGGCATTCAGAGCTGAGGGTGAGGCTGGATTCTTCGCAGCCCTAGTCAGCTGCTGGAAGTCTGGAGAGTTTCCAGGGAGCCTCAGGTGTTCTGCCTAGGCTGGACATCCGAAGAATCTGGTTCTAATACCAGAAAAGGAATGCAGCTGTGGCTGCCACAGAATTGATGAACTTAGAGGCAGGAGTGAAAGCAGCAGCAAAAAAGCAAAGCTACCCTCTTCTCTTAGGTTTGGGTTGCCACAGGAAGGTGCCACTCATTTCCCACTTGAAAGGACTTAATTAAGAAAAGTTCTCACCAGCATGCCAGTGGCTTGCCTTTGAGTTGATTACCAGTCAAATCAACAATACCAATTATCCATCACAATGTATCGATATGTCATGTCTCAAAGTTTAGCCACATTGACCTTTAATTTTTGATGCATTGATTTTTGTTTCAGTTCTGGTTTCCAGACAGGTTATTTCTATATATCTCAGGCTAGAGTTGAATTCTAGATACTCCTATATATTATCTTACAATCCAAGTAAATATATTAAGGGGTGGGGAACTGTATAACATATATGACATGAAAAGAACCAGAGGAAAAACTGGAAGTTAAGAGTTTAAACAGTTTAACCCCTGGATCAGGTAGGGGTGTAGGAAATAGCAGGACATCCATGATGGGCTACTCAAGGCTATAATGTGTAAAGAAGCTCTAGAGGAACCCACTAGCTTTGTTACTTATTTTAAAAATATACTTTAAGGGGGTTAGAGAGATGACTCAGCAGGGAAATGTGCATTTTGTTCTTGCAGAGGAACTGATTGTGGATTTCAGAACCCAGGTTGGGCAACTTATAAGCCTCTGTAGCTCTAACTCCAGAGGATCACATTATCCTCTAAATGAAATATATACATATAAATATATCATATTATATGTTTTGTATACTTATATATTATATATTTATATATAAATGTGTTATATAAACATACCTTTCAGTTAGAGGGCACATGATACATATATGTGTATGTGCATATATATAATATATTAGCCTGGTAATATATTAGTAATATATAATATAATTATATAATATATAAATAATATATATAATAATATTTTTTTAGTTTTTGTTTGTAGAACATGATTTTAATATTTTCAACTGTTACTATTCAAAAACAGAAAAATTATTTTAAGATATATTTTGTTGTTATCTTTCCCTTTTCATTTCTGATTTTGACAATTTGGATACTGTCTCTGTGCCCTCTGATTAGCCTGGCTAAGAATTTATCTGTCTTATTGATTTTCTCAAAGAACCAGCTCCTGGTTTTTTTGATTCTTTGTATAGTTCTTTTTGTTTCTATTTGGTTGATTTCAGCCCTGACTTTGATTGTTTCCTGCTGTCTAGTCCTCTTGAGTGTATTTGCTTCTTTTTGTTCTAGAGCTTTCACGTGTGCTGTCAAACTGCTAGTGTAAGCTTTCTCCAGTTTCTTTTTGGAGGCACTTAGAGCTATGAGTTTTCCTCTTACTACTGCTTTCATTGTGTCCCATAAGTTTTGGTATGATGTGTCTTCATTTTCATTAAATTCTAAAAAACCTTTAATTTTTTGCTTTATTTCTTCCTTGACCAAGTTATCATTGAATAGAACGATGTTCAGCTTCCATGTGTATGTGTTCTTTCCATTTTTTTTATTGGTATTTAAGACCAGCTTTAGTCCGTGGTGATCTGTGTAATCCGCGAAATTGTCTCTCCAGCAAGAACGCACGCGGACACCAGGATCCTTCTGCAGCAAGCGTTTATTGCATCTTTAAGAAGAAGACTCCAAGCCCCAAAAAGGCACTGCTTATATATACCCTGGAGCGGCGTGTTCATTTCTGATTGGTTGTTTGCTCATTACCTCATGTGACACCCCGGGATAGGCTGTGACTTGGCGCGCTCTGGCCCTTAGCACATGCGTAGACTACTTGTATACAGGGAGAAGACACCGGATGCCGGCGCCATCTTGTAATGGCGACTGAGCCAGCTCGGGCGAGGCTCTCTACAAATCTGATAGGTTGCATGGGATTATTTCAATCTTCTTGTATCTGTTGAGGCCTGTTTTGTGACCAATTATATGGTCAGCTTAGGAGAAGGTATTGAAGCATAGATATTCAGAATTGAGTGTTCTTCTTGGTAGATTTTTCCTTTGACCACTATGAAGTGTCCTTCCTCATCTTGTTTGACAACTTTTGGTTGAAAGTTGATTTTGTTCCCTATTAGAATGCCTACTCCAGCTTGTTTCTTGGCACCATTTTCCTGAAAAATTGTTTTGCAAACTTTTACTCTGGAGTAGTGTTTGTCTTTGTCACTGAGGTGCGTTTCCTGTATGCAGCAAAATGCTGGGTCCTGTTTACATATCCAGTCTGTTAGTCTATGTCTTTTTATTGGGGAGTTGAGTTCATTGATACTAAGCGATATTCAGGAAAAGTGATTGTTACTTTCTGTTATTTTTATTGTTAGAGGTGGAATTACGTTTGTGGGGCTATCTTTTTGGGGGGTTGTTGAAAGATTACTTTCTTGCTTTTTTCTTGAGTGTAGTTTCCGTCCTTGTGTTGGTGTTTTCATCTATTATCCATTGTAGGTTGGATTTGTGGAAATATATTGTGTAAATTTGGTTTTGTCATAGAATATCTTATTTTCTCCATCTATGGTAATTGAGTATTTTGCTGGGTATAGTAGCCTGGGATGGCATTTGTGTTCTCTTAGGGTCTGTATGACATCTTCCCAGGGTCTAGTTTTCATACTCTCTGGTGAGAAGTCTGGTATAATTCTGATAGGCCTGCCTTTTTGTGTTACTTGACCTTTTTACCTAGTAAAGTTTTAGTAGTCTTTCTTTGTTAGTGCATTTGGTGTATTGATTATTATGTGACAGAAGGAATTTCTTTTCTGATCCAGTCTATTTGGAGTTCTGTAGGCTTCTTGCATGCTCATGGACATCTCTTTCTTTAGGTTAGGGAAGTTTTCTTCTATAATTTTGTTGAAGATATTTACTGGCCCATTACATTGGGAATCTTCACTCTCTTCTGTACCTATTATCCTTAGGTTTGGTCTTCTCATTGTGTCCTGGATTTCTTGAATGTTTTGGGTTAGGAGCTTTTTGCTTTCGGCATTTTCTTTGACTGTTGTGTGAATGTTTTCTGTGGTATCTTCTGCACCTGAGCTTCTCTCTTCTATCTCTCGTATTCTGTTGGTGATGCTTGCATCTGTGACTTCTGATCTCTTTCCTAGGTTTTCTAACTCCAGGGTTGTTTCCCTTTGTGGTTTCTTATTGTTTCTTTTAACATTTTTAGATCTTGGATGGTTTTGTTCATTTTCTTCACCTGTTTGGTTGTATTTTCCTGTAGTTCTTTAAAGGATTTTCGTGTTCCTTCTTTAAGGGCTTCTAGCTGTTTACCTGTGTTCTCCTGTATTTCTTTGAGGGTGCTATTTATGTCCTTCTTAAAGTCTTCTATCATCATCATGAGAAGTGATTCTAGGTCCAAATCTTACTTTTTGGGTGTGATGGTGTATCCAGGACTTGCTATGGTGGGAGTATTGGGTTCCGATGATGCCAAGGAAACTTGGTTTCTGTTACTTATGTTCTTTCTTCTTTCTTTTTGTTTTTTAAAGATTTTATTTATTATTATATCTAAGTACACTTTAGCTGTCTTCAGATACACCAGAAGAAGGAGTCAGATCTCATTACGGATGGTTATGAGCCACCATGTAGCTACTGGGATTTGAACTCAGGACCTTCGAAAGACCAGTCAGTGCTCGTAACTGCTGAGCCATCTCTCCTGCCCTGTTGATTATGTTCTTATGCTTGCCTCCCACCATCTGATTATCTCTAGTGTTACCTGCCCTAGCTATATGTGACTGGACCTGTCCTTTCTGTGATCCTGGTTGTGTCAGAACTCCTCACAGTTCAGCTGTGCTTGTGATCCTGTAATTCTGGGGTCCTGTGATCCTGAGACCGTTGGTGTGTCAGGGATCCTGGGAGTCAAACTGCCTGTGGGACCCTGAGATCCTGGTATGACCAAGCTCCTGGGATCCTGAGTGTGTTAGAGCGCCTGGGAGTGGAGCTTCCTCTGGGTGTTGTGGGACTGACTGTTGAGTTCCTGCCCAAAGTTTATTCAGGGCACCGGTCCAGACTGGAAGGAACCCATGCCACTGGTCAGGTGGAGTTCCTGGGTGCCTGGGTCCTGCTGGTCCCAGTTACTTCCTGTGCTGGGGCAGATGTTGTCCCCTCTTCACCACTGATCCTATGATCCTGGGAGTGTTAGAGTGCCTGGGAATGGAGCTTCCTCTGGGTGTTGTGGAACTGGCTGCGAAATGTGCACCCTGGGTCTGCTCACAGCCTTAATATTATTTTTAATGAAGGGATTTGAACATTTGTCTAATGCTACTCATAGAAGATACTACCTGTTAGATGAAAATCTTAGTTTCCTACAAGTTACCAGTCAGGAAACCTCAGAGATGCCCAAAACACTACAAGCTAACGCTATTTCTCTTGGTTGTCCGCCATAACTACATAGTAAGATGCTGTAAATGGAGGCGTCACATATTTTGGCTGTAGGACACAGAACAATCAATCTTGAACTGACCAGAAAATACTCCACCTGTTGGTTAGCTTTTAGCTTTTGTAGTGCTGTAAGTTGCTATTCCCCGCCCCCCAGATCTTTCTAAAAAAAAAAAAAGTTTTTATCTGACTTTTTATCTATTTCAGAAGAGGCATTGTGGTATTTTGGGAAGACAAGCTGCTTTTGTTGGTTGGTTTGTTTGTTTTTCAAATGTTCCTTTTTTTTTTTTTTTTTTTTTTGATGACTGTGGTATTTTGAATAAGAATGGCCCCATAGGCTCATATATTTGAATGTTTGATCATCATCAGGGAGCGGCACAACTTGAGGGGAATTAGAAGATCTGGCCTTGATAAGTAGATGTGGCCTTGTTGGAGGAAGTATATCACTAGAGGTAGGCTTTGGGGTTTCAAAAACCCAAGCCAGCCTCAGTGTCTCTCTCTTCCTGCAGCCTGTGGATCTGGATGTAGAACTCACAGCTCCTTCTCCAGCATCGCGCCTGCCTGCTTGCCTCATGCTCCCTGCCATGACGATAATGGACTAAACCTCTGAACCTCTAAGCGGCCTCCATTAGATGCTTTCTTTTATAAGACTGGCTGGGGTCACGGTGTCTCTGCCCAGCAGACAGCTCTGAGGAAGACACTGATATTTCTGTATCCTTTGGTTTGCATCCTACTTCTGGATTCGGGCGGGCGGGGGGGTGGGGTTGGAGGATGGCCCTCATTGGGCATCCTACTCCTGAAAGCTTAGCAAGGGGGAAGCACCCTTCTGGAGCCACATCAACAAGACTTTACAAATACACTTAAAGTCAGTCTCAGCATCACCAAAGTTAACAAAACAGAGCAAAATTGCTTTAGAACGTATTATGAAGTGAGTATGGAAACAGTGAATGAGTCAGAAGGAGGGAAGAAAATAGGAGAAGCAACATGAAGAGATGAAAGAAGGAATAATAGAAGTAGTAAAAGCTGTTTCGAACAGAGAGGCCAGAGGCTAGAAGAAAAGAAAATGAAGGAAGATTTTTTTTTTCTCCAATAGTAAAGAACTTCAAAAACAAAGCAAGATTAAATAAATGTATGGGAGGAAATAAAACATAAAATGTAAGAGTACCTTTAAAAACCTGTAAGTCAACGTAGAAGAACTATGGGATGCATTGGAGGTGGGGAACACAGGGGACAAAAAGAGAAAAGAAACTAAAGGAAATAATTCCCCTAAATGGAAATTTTCTGTAAAGAAAATTAGATGAATATATGAAAGGAAATAAAAAATGAAAGTGTAAAAAGTTGAAAAACATACCATGCAAAAATCCTTCTTAAAGTATAACAGAAAACCCAAAATGATGGAGAGAGGCTCACAAGGCCCCACCTCACCCCTGAGCATCTATAGGCAATTAATGGCTACCCAGAGATAGAGAGACATGGTGTAGCCACTGATAAGGTACCTATGCTTTTGCAAATAACCCCTAGTCCACGTTCCTATGAAGAAGGCTAATGAAGCACCCAGGTGCTCACAAATGCATGCACACGCACGTGTGCGAATGAGCGCATGTACACCCATTGTAAGCAGGAAGACATGAGAATAGAAGGGACGTTAGTCAGAAAGGAGAAAGGGATCGCCAGGAGTGAGACTGTGTGTGTGTGTGTGAGAGATCACTGGGGAGAGTGAATATAGTCAAATACAGTTTCAGCATGTGTGATGATTGTAATAATAGAGCCCATTTCTGTGCACATTTAATATAAGCTAATGAAGATATTTAAATGATAACAATTCACAAAACCCCAAAGATATCCCTCAAAGAAAATAAAAGAAAAAGAAAACAAAATAACAACAACAACAACAACAACCACCAAAAACACCAAACCAACCAACCAAATAAACAAAAAACTGTGTTGGAGCAGCTTCATTCTGGGATCTGAAAAATTGAAGACTGCCAGCTAATTCCTGAACTGGAAGAAAGCTGACCTAGAGGGCGCGTGTTTCCTTTAGTTTACAGGATTGTGTTGTTGAGTCTGTATGAAACTGCTATCAATCAGACCTAGGTTCACAGTGGCAATTTTTCTCCTTGGCATACCAGGGATCTCTCTGGCCACACCTAACTACGTTATGTGGGCTGGACAGATTCTCTCTCGTTCCTGAGATTCTCAATTGATTCCCTCTAGTGTGTCTGCTTTATGTGGGAGGGATTCCTCCAGGGCATTGGAAATGTGGAAATTCACTGAGTTCAGTAAATGAGGAGGGTCTGCTTTGGTATCTACAAGGCCTCCTGAGTATCAAATCTCCTGACTGGATAGAGCCAGTTGGTATTGTGTACTCCCGGAAATTCAAGTTCTTGAACTCAGAGCAGTAAACAGTAGGTAGTAGGGCGCAAGATGTTTATCTACCCTCTGACCTGAAGTTCAGAGCTATCAAGTTCAGGGTGATTCTCAGTTTGTAAGATCTGTTCTTGGCCACCAAGGACTCCCCAGTCTGAACCCAGGAGAACTAGCCTCCTGCTCCCTGGATTCTGGGTAAGATGATCCACCAGTAACACACCCTCCTGCTCTCTACAGTTGCCTCTTATGTCATCCCCCTCCTTAGGTTTGTCACCGGCCAATTTGAGCTCGGTGACCTGTGAATGTTCCCTGATGTAAGATCCCAGAGTGGCACAGGTTTTCATACTAGGGTGGCTCTGAAGGTAGGAAGTACCCGATGCTACCCTTCCAGTCCCACAGCACGCCACAATGTCATGCTCTTGACCCATTCTCTTGACCCATACCCTGGAGAAAACTGTTGGATGCAGGCCTGTCAGCCTGATTTGAGACTCAGAGGGCTGTAGACTTTGGGGGGGGGGGGGCGGGTAGGACTTTAATCTGGCTTAGCTCTTGGAAGCAGCTTCTTCCTCCTTCCTGAGAACTGCAAGGCTAAGGCTACACACTTGGCTTGTTGTTCTCTGAGCTGCACATCTGCTTCTCGTCTTTTCCAGAACTCTTAGACTTCTCTCATACACGTTTCTCATGAACTTCTGAAGCTTCCCCATTATGTTTCTCTGTGGGCTAAAATGGAATGATTGGCTGAGTGTGATAGGAGCCCAGGCTGGCCCCAGACTTGCTTTTTACCTGCTAAGCTCAGTTCTAGTTTTCTTACTCTCTTTCCATCACCCTTACAGAGACAGAGCCTGTCCTGCACCTCATTCTGAACTCCCACAACTCTCTGCTTCCTTACATGTTTAGTAACCTCTTCACATAAGAGGCGGGGCCTTTATCCAAGAGTCAGAGAAAAAGGATTTTTGAATTGAGTAACTGAATATGGGTCAGGTTCAAATATTCGGTATACAATACCATTTAATGTGTTCTAAATTTTAAAGTAGATATACATCTTGTTCGAGTGGAAATCTTATTTATTAATCTATTTCCATAGGTCTGGGGTATGTCTAATTTTCTGTATCTATAGTCAATTTCTTCCTGTGCTGGGCCACACATGGACTATCAACTATATAGAATACTGGTCTAGGTAAATTCTGATATTCTGTGTATTCAGGGACAGGAGTAACTCTATGTTCCTCTCAGTCAAACATACTTCTTGAAAAGCCAATGAAATTTTTCTAATATTTCTTATGATCCTTCGAACCACACACAGTAGTAATAGTCCCAAATGGCTGCTTATCTACAGCATAGAATTATTTAGGGCCTTTCAGGTAAGAAATGAGACCTGATGACAGATTCAGGACCAGGGCGTTTGAAATGTTTCTGCTTCTCTATTACAGTGCCTAAGCTGGGCCATTTGACATCAGCTAGCTCCACTTCTGCTCTGACACTCTAAGTTTGAGTTCTCCCTTTTTTCTCTGTTTCAAGTAATGCCTCCATATTCATAGGAAATGCTGTTCCAGAGCGCTCCTTTCTCCTCCTCCTCCTCCTCCTCCTCCTCCTCCTCCTCCTCCTCCTCCTCCT
>JADRCD010201392.1:0-17379 GCA_019843815.1 Montemys delectorum
TTAACTCAAAAATAAAATGAAAATATTTTAGTTTTTAAAATTTAAAACAAATATTATACATCTACTTGATTTAGAAGAGCAATTAAGTCTACCAATACATTTCCTCTGAACTTGTATTCCATAGGTTGCATCCATATTAGAAGAACAAATTTTATATAAACTCATTTGAATTTGGGGCCCGCTCTAAAAATTAACCTGAATGTAGTCATTCTTCCACTAATCCTAACTTTTAAGCATTTATTTTTTAAAAATTGGACAATACATTTTCAGTCATGGTAAGCAAACATATTCTGAGAACATATAAATATATATATATACGATAAAACAAAGTGCATATAGCATATCTCACATATTTATATTATGATAAATTTATACTTATTACCAAGACTATTAAATATCACACATTTATTAATAAAATACCTATGGGTTTTCTGATAAAGTTTTGTTTTGCTTTACTTTTCTAGATATTTGATAGATTATTTTCATATCTTTGAGTAAGAAGATACAGCAGGATAATTTCAAATCTGCTCACTAAATAGCAAATAATTAATATAGTCAGAAACTCTCTTAAACATAGAGGAAATTAAAAATGTCAAATTACATGACTTTATCTTTTCAAATAGAATGAAAAGTCATTTCTTAAATGATATTTCCCTTACTATCTATTTAATCAATAAAGGTGACATCTCAAATTAACATCTTTTTTTGATAAGAACTGAGAGTTATAAAAATATTTTGAACAGCTAGAAAAATCTTATATTTAAACAATATATCTTTTATTAGTTAATGTATCTGAAGCTGGAAAATGAACTCAAGCATCTAGTTCAGATGTTCGAAGCTAAGTAGTATTGTTTTTTTAACATAACTGGTTCCCCTGTGCTTCCTCAAGACTGTGTTAGGAGCCTTTCTTCTAGGCTTTATTTATGCAGAGTAGGTTCATGTGAAGACACAAAAGAAGGGTTGCTGTGTTCTAGGTGGAAAGTGTTGTAGGACTGCACTAATTCTACAAATACTTAGTCTCATTTCTCTGAATACTTATGAAGCAGAGCGGCTTGTGGTGGTAACTAAGCAAATATTTATCCAAAATATTTATCCATTATAAATTATCTTAATTTATTTTCATTGATCATGGAAAAGCAGAAACTAAAAGGTTACATATTTCAAACTCTAAATTATAATTTTGAGGAAGAATAAAAACTATGAAAATAAAAACCTTTAAGAGGCTTTACTATACAATTTCAGTTGCTGTCTGACTGCTTGGTATAAATAAATACAAATTATAGTGATCTTAAATTGTCAAATGTCAATGTTAAACTAGTTAAATAAAATGATAAATTAAAACATAATTATGTATAAATTTATCATAATATAAATATGTGAGATATGCTATATGCACTTTGTTTTATCGTTTTTCTGAATGAAAAACTAATAAATTCTACTAATAGGAAAAGATCATTAACTTTATCATATAATTTCAAAAGAGGGCAACAATTTTCAAAATTGTCTTAATAACAAAACTGAAAAAATATGATTTCATATTTAACATTGACTATGGGCCACATAAATGCATATAGTCACAGATTATGAAAATTTCTATAAATATAGATGTCTACATCAAAAGTTCTAATTCTTTTTACCACGGAATACATAATCTCAAAAATGTAATGGACTTCAATGTCATTATGGCAGCCATAAAATTATGAATCTTGAGACACAATTATAATCTCAAATAAAGAAGAAGAAAATTAAATTTTAACAATTTGGACTCCTTTTAGATTTTGGGTAAAAAGAGAAAAATACTTCCTACCACATTTGTAGCTTACTGACACAACCAGCATGTTTTCTGCCCCAAAAGGGAGCATACTCATGTCATTCTTATAAGTTTTGTAAACCTTCAGCACCCCAGAAGAAAGAAAGAAAAGAAAGGAGATTGTGACTTTTGACAATTATTAGTTAGAAAAAAGAGGTAACAATTGCCAAAAAAATCACAAAAGTGAGCATGTTACCTGGCTATGACAAAGAGCACACAACTGACACCCAAGTAAGCCAGCAGAATATACATCCAGATATCAGGGGAGAGAGGATTCAGGAAGGAGAAGACGCCTGGGTTTGTACCATTGGGCTTGCGGTACAAAATACTTATTCCAAGTGTCATAAACGGCTTTGAAAAGTCGATAACCTTCTCCCGAACATAGGTAATAGCCAGTGGAGCAACTGCAAGGTCAGCTTTCTGTAGAGAGAAACATAAAAAAGAAAAAAGGAAAAAAATAGTGCTCAGTCACCAGTAAATTATCTATAATTAAAGACTTCACACATGAGAATTTCTGTAATGATTACGGTAAGAACAACAGCATTCTCTACCCTGAAGAGATGATTTACTAGTTAGTAAGCTACCCATTCCTATCTGATTCAAGATTTCTACACCAATCTTGATAATAACTAATCAGAAAAAAAGAACTAAAATTTTGGGATTAAAAAATGAAACCATTGTCTATACAGTAAATAACATTTTTCATATTGAAATGTCAGAGTTATTTTTACTGTATGCTTTAACAATCATTTTTTTATCTATTATATCTCCCTACATATATTGGTTGAATTGCAATTTCAGTAATAATTAAATCAAACTACTTAGCTTAAAATCAAAGAAATGTTTTCTGGGCCAACAGGATGGCTCAGCAGGTATAGACACTTGGTACCGTGCCTAACAACCTGACTTCCATCACAGAGACACATATGGTGAGAAAAAACAAACACCCACAAGTAGTCTTCGGAATTCTCCATGCATAGGTGCATAGTGCCAACAATCGTACATCCAGATGATCGTGCATTTCTGCATGTGCATCCATGCATGTACACACACATACAGACACTATAAGAATTTATTAATAAGTTGTAATCTTTTCAAAGATACCGAAGAGTTTGTCTTAAACTTGTAACCTTTAAATGGATAAAATATTCTTTAAGTCATTTAAATATTATTGTTCCATACTACCCCAAAGTTTTATTTCTATTCATTTAATTTGTTTTATACCATTAATAAAAATTCCTAAAACTCTGCCTAAACCACATCAGAAAATGAATTTTTTCTTTTCCCTTTTTGTATTTGCACTTTTCCACATTATTTCCTTTTATTGAAAATAGATTTTTTTCAGACATTATTTTCAGATTATAGTTTCTTCTCTGTCTACACCTCCAAGGTCCTCCACTTGGCCTCTCTTACCTAGATATATTCCCTTTCTCTTCCTCATTTAGAAAAGATTGAGCTGCTAAGAGTGAATATCCAAATATGACAAAACAGAATTTCCAATTTTCAAAAAGTTGTTTATGTTCCATTATATTTAAAATAATGTAAAACACTAATGCTTTGAAGTCACCATTTTATAACCACATATCCAGGAGGAATTGATGCTCTAAACATTGATGGAAATGACTTCTTCAGAAACACACCGCTCTACCTAAGGCCATACTCATATCCAGAAGTTGAAGACCCCACTCACAGAGATCAAATGATTCTGCAGATCCCTCCCAGCTCCCCAACAGCACTCCCTCCCATAGCTCAGTATTCCAGTCCACAATTCCATCATCTAAGGCCAGGTAGAAACCTGGAACCAAGCAGCCCTCTGCTCTACCAGAAGTCATGCTAGTACCTGGGACCTCAGAGAACACACTAGTACCCAGAATATCAGAAATCCACTGGTTTACCAAAGACTACAAAAATACCCTAAACAACACAGGCCAAGTGATGTCACATAATTCAGACCACAGAGGACATACCTTTACCCCAAACTCCAGAAGTAACACAGTCCTCCAAAACATCAGCAGAAACACCCTAAGGAATAAGACCTATTTGATCACCAGAACCACAGGCAACTCTGGCAAGAAGACCTAAATAGAAACAGAAACCAAGGGAAAATATATCCATCCAATTAAGATAAACTCAGAAATTAGGAAACTAAACCTAAATTAACACAAACCCACATGCATAGAGACCAGTGAAAGAACACAATCAACAATAGCCAGGGCAATACAGTACCACCAAAACACAGCTATCCTACTAGGTCAAGTTCTTGATATTGTAACACAGCTGAAACACAGAAATACACACACACACACACACACACACACACTCACACACACACCAAAGACCATAAAACCAATGTTATGAATATGATGGAGGCCCTTAAATAGTAATTGAATAAATTACTTAAAGAGATTCAAGAAAATAAATAATAAACAATAGGAGGAAATTTTTCTTAAGAAAGCCAGAGAGGGGAGTGTTTAATGTGTGGAACAAGTAAAAGAAGTAAATAAAACTGTAAACAAACAAGCAAAGAAAACAAAAACAAATTTACAAGAAAATCAAATTCAAGCAATATATTTCTTCTAGCTCAGCCCTACAGAGGATACTAGAATGAAAAATACAACACAAGGGGGTAACCCCCAAAACACAAGAAACTAGTCATCTCATAACAAACTCAAGAGAATAAAAAACACATAATATCACCTTCAATAACAAAAATAACAGGAACTAACAATCATTGGTCTTGATTATCTCTCAACATCAAAATTCCCCAATAAAAAGATACAGTCTAACAGACTGGATACATAAATAGGATCCAGCATTTTGTTGCATACAAGAAACACTCCTCAGAAACAAAGACAGACACCACCTGTGAGCCAAAGGGCTGGGAAAAAGTTTTCCAAGAAAACAATACAAAGAAACAAGCTGGAGAAGCTATTCTAATATCCAATAAAATAGATTTTCAACTAAAAGTAATCAAAAGAGATGGGGAAGGACACTTCATTCTCATCAAAGAAAAAATCCACAAAGATAAAGTCTCAATTCTGAACATCTGTGACCTAAAGGCAAGGGTAACCACATTTGGAAGAAACATTATGAAAACTCACACAATAATAGTGGGAGACTTCAACACCCCATTCTCACTAAAGAACACAACGGGTCCTTGAAACAGAGACTAAGCAGACACAGTGAAACTAACAGAATTTATGAACCAAATGCATTTCACAGATATTTAAAAAACATTTCACCCCCCAAAGTGCATTCATACAGCCATTGGATCCTATATTAGCAAGTTGAGAGCACACCTGAAAACCTTGAACAAAATAAAGCAAACCACCCTAAGGGTAGTAAAGGGCAGGAAATAGTCAAACTCGGGGCTGTAATCAAGGAACTAGAAACAAAGAGAACAATAAAGAAAATCAACAAAATTGATAAACTCATAGCAAAAACTAAATGAAGGGCACAGAGACAGTATCCAAATTAACAAAATCAGAAAGGAAAAGGGTGATGTAACAAAAACCAAAACCAAAGAAACTTGAAAAAAATCATCAGATCTTGTAACAAACTAGAAAATCTAGATGAAATGGATAATTTTCTATTATTACATAGCAAAGTTAAATCAATATCAGATAAAATGTCTAAACTACCATAATCCCTAAAGAAATAGAAGTAATTATTAAAACTCTCCCAATTCTCAAAAGCCCAGGGACAAATGGTTCTAGTGCAGAATTCTACTAGACCTTCAAAGAAGAGCTAGTACCAATACTCCTCAAACTATTTCAAAAACTAGGAACAGAAGGAACGCTACCTATTTAATTCTGTGAAGTCAGTTACTTTGATACAAAATCTACACAAAGCCCCAACAAAGAAATAGAACTTCAGGCCAATTTCACTTTTGAAAATAGATGCAAAAATACTCAATAAAGTTGTTGCACTCTGAATCTAAGACAAATCAAAATGATCATTCATTATAATTAAGTAGGCTTAAATCCATGGATTCATGGATAGTTTAATGTAGGAAAATTCAACAACATAAAACACTATACAAACATACTAAAAGAAAAAAATCACATGATCATCTCATTAGATGCTGAAAAAGACTGTGACAAAATACAAAACCCCTTCATGTTAAAAGTCTTGGAAAGATCAGTAATTCAAGGCATACACTTAAACACAATAAAGGAAGTATACTGCAAAGCAACAGCCAATATCAAATTAAAGGGAGAGAAACTTGAACCAATCCCACTAAAACCAGGGACAAGAAAAGGCTGCTCACTCTCCCCCTATGTATTAAATATAGTACTTGAATGTCTAGCTAGAGCAATAAGACAACAAAAGGAGATCAAGGAGATGCAAATTGGAAAGAAAGAAGTCAAGGTATCACTATTTATGGATGATATTTTAGTATACATAAGCAACCTCCAGAATTACCAGAGAACTTCTACAGCTGAAAAACAATGTCAGTAAAGTGAATAGATATAAAATTACTCAAATAAATCACTAGTCTTCCTTTATACAAATGTTAAACAGGCTGTGAAAAAATTAGGGAAACAACACTCTTTACATTATTCACAAATAATATAAAATAACTTAGTGTGTCTCTAACCAAGAAAGTGAAAGATCTGTAAAACGTGAACTTCAAGTACTCAAAGAAAGAAATTGAAGAAGCCTTCAAAAGACTGAAAGATCTCTCCTGTTCATGGACTGGTAGGATTAACATAGTGAAAATGGACATCTTACCATCTACAGATTCAATGAAATTCCCACGAATTTCCAATAAATTCTTCATAGACATAGAAAGACCACAATTCATATGGAAAAATAAAAACCCAGGATAGCCACTAGAATTCTTGACAATAAAAGAACTTCATGGGGAATTACCAACCCTGAAGAAATCTTTGGTAAGGCAAAGGATGCTGTCAATAAAACAAAACTGATACCTACAGATTGGGAAAAGATCTAAACTAACCCTACAGGCCATAAAAGACTAATATTCAAAATACATAAAAAACTAATGAATGGCCAAGAAACACTTAAAGAAATGTTTAAAGTCATCAGGGAATTGCAAAACGACCGTGAGATTACATCTTACACCAATCAGAATAGCTAATATCAAAAACACAGGTAACAGCACGTGTTGGTGAGAATCTGAAGAAAGAGGAACACTCTGCCATTACTGGTGAGATTGCAAGCTGTTACAACTACTCTGGAAATCAATCTAGAGGTTCCTCAGAAAATTGGACTCAGCACAGGGGCCTCAATGGAGGAGTTAAAGAAAGGACTCAGACTCATATGCAGCAGAGGATGACTTTGTTGGGCATCAATGGAAAGAGAGGTCCTTGGTCCTATGAAGGCTTGATGCCCCAATGTAGGGGAGTGCCAGGGTGGGGAGGTGTGAGTGGGTAGATGGGTGGAGGAACACCCTCATAGAAGTAGCAGGAGGAGAGATGGGATATGGGGTTTCTGGGGTGGGGACCAGGAAAGGGAATAAAGATATATGCTACCTCAGAGTTAAGGGCAGGGAAATGATTTTCAAGCAAATGGACACAAGAAACAGGCTGATGTAACCATTCTAATATCTAACAAAATCGACTTTCAACCAGAATTATTTTAAAAGGGAAGAGGAAGGACACTTCACATGCATCAAAAAAGTTCACCAATATAACATTTTTATGAGTTGTCTTGGTTGTGATGTCTCTTCACAGCAACGGAAACCCTAAAACAGCCACACACCAGAAGATGGATAACAGCGAATCCTAGGCTAGAACCAAATGTAATCAGAAAAGAATAAAAAAGAAAGGTCAATGAAATGTTTTCTGATGATACTCTGCTATACTGGTAGGACACACATAATTGTCACCAACATATGGAAACAGATGCAGAGACCTTTAGCCAAAAATTGGACACAATTTGGAGAATCCTGCAGAAGAGGAAAAGAAAGGATTGAAGGAGCTAGAGGTGTCAAGGACACCAGATAAAAAACATACAGAATTAACTAACTTAGACTCATAGGAGCTTATACAGACTGAACCAACAATCAGGAGGCTGTATGGTTCTGACCAGGTCCTTTGCTAATATGTTATGGTTGTGTAGTTTAGCTATCTTTTTGGACTCCAAACTGTGGGAGGAAGGGTTGACTCTTCCTGACCATTTGTCTCCTGCTGGGTTGCACTTTCCATCTATAATATGAGGGCATGTGCCTAGTCTTATTTCTTCTTCATATGCCAAGTTTGGTTGATATTCTTGCAAAGCCTGATTTTTTCTGAAGGGAAATGGAGGAAGAGTGGATCTGTTTGGGAAGTGGCTGGTAAGAACTGGAAGGAGAAAAGAGAGCAGAAACATCAAGGGCATGTTTAAATGTATGTAAGAAGAATAAGAAATAAACAGACATTGCCAGAAGCCATTATAATATTCTAATGCATGTAGTATGTCAGTATAGTAATCTAATGCATTGCAGTGTGTCCTGATAGTCTAATATGACACTGGTTTCTATATTAAGAAGCTATATTTCTTCACCCATTTTATTTTGATAAGCATGAAGATCTTTCTGAGGTAAACATGTTCTTTTTAGAGAACACCAAAATAACTGCAATTAGCTCCTTAAAAGTATTGTTTGTTAACAATATTATTCCCTGGGCTTTCATGTACTAATGAATGTGAGGGCTAAGGAACATTTCCTAGTTTAAGAGTAGCTTCTCTAAAAACTGAGGGAAAATGTGCTTCAATGTACTCTGTTTAATTATGACCATATTTCATGTTCATAAATCAGTGAAAGAACAGCTTTAGAAAAATGATTGCAATGTTCTTTAATTATGTTATATAACTCAGGTATTATATTAAGAACTTCATATGAATTACCACATTTAATCCTCAGACAAACCCACTATTATCTCTTTTTCTAAGAAGGAAAAATTAATCTTAAGAACTTGGAAAATGTATTCATTCTTATGAGGCAGACTAAACAATAGAAACAAGCTATACACAGAAACTATTGGAGCCTACTCCTCGAACGTAGACATTCCACACATCTAGCAAACCAGCCGGGAACACATACGAGAATCAGTTGTCATTCATTCACTCACACACTCATTCATGCATCTATTTAAAGAGTTTGGAAAGGTAGTAGATAAATCAAGGCAAGGCCTACAAGTGATAGATCACAATCTGAGAAAATTCAGAGGTTGGGCAAAGAAAGTTTTTATATAGGAAAGACAAAGAAGAGAAGGAAGTAACTTTTGAATGAGAAAGACAACCACACTATTAAAGTAAGAAAACAATAATCTGACAAATAGAGGTTACAAATAAAAAGAAATAAACCTCAAGATCTCCTAGGGCTTTCCCTCCCACTGATGTCAGATAAGGCAGTCCTCTGCTACATCTGTGGCTGGAGCCACGGGGTCCCTACATGGGTACTCTTTGGTTACTGAACACCACTGGGAGCCCTGGGGTGTTCAGTTGGTCGATGTTGTTGTTCTTCCTATGGGTTTGCAATCCCCTTCAGCTCCTTCAGGCCTTCCTCTAACTCTTCCCTTGGGGTCCTCATTCTCAGCCTGATCGTTGGCTGTGAGCATCCATATCTGTGTTGTTCAGGCTCTGGCAGAACCTCTTGTAGTACCTTTGCCTTACCGGAAGACCATCCCTTTCTTTGAAGAATGCAAAGTCCTGTGGTAGGAACCTCCAAACCTACTTTGCTGACACGTGAGTACATGCAAGTGTGAGCTGTATATAGAGTTCTGAGACCACATGTTGAATAGAGGATTTTTTTTTAGTGTAAAATACTAGGGTATTAGTAGATAGTAGGAATACACTTAGTTTGAGGCATACATTAAAGTATCAGGGCAAATGGCAATGATGTACAGGCATGGAAAAGGATTCTGCAGGTCAAAAGGACTAAACTGGTTCTAGCCATGGATAACATTATGTGCACTTCCCCCACAGCATGAGAGCATTGAAGGTATAGATGGACTGATGTATATAAGTAACTGGGGAAATTTCTCTGAGAATATAAACTGTGTATGAAACTGTGCATGTTTAGGCGCAACAAGAACTTGTCCATTCCAAGTAAGGCCCTGAGTGAAAAATGGGAAAGACTTCCTGGGAGCTATTATTAAATTACAGAAAACATTAGGTAGTAAGAAAGAATACAAATGGTTCTAGCCTAAAACACATGGTGGCCTGTGAAAAAGATTGACAGCTTCTAGAAAATGTCAGTGTATTTGAGAGAGCCATGTCTCTATATTCAATATTGCTATTTTGAAAAAAAAGAGAGAGGAATAATGGAATATTTCCATGATGCATTGAACTTTGAAAATGCTTCTTATAGTGTTTTTTTATCTGTTCTAACCGAGACCAATTTGTCATTGATAGCAGATTTTCATAGAATTACTCCAAGGAGGTAATTCACACAACTGCTCTTTGTCATGAGACATTAGCCAAAGAACTTGCCTTATTAAAATAATTTCATCATATAAGCAAAATATGACTAATCTCTGAGTGTTTCATAGGTTAAGAAAGGCACCTGAAAGACATACAAGTTCATCTGAAGTATTGTGATGTATTTCACATGAGCTGAAATGGCCTGGTATACCAACCAAAGAATACACATGGAGGGACCCATGGCTCTAGCCTCATATGTAGCAGAGAATAGCCTTGTCAGGCATCAATGGGAGGGGAGGCCCTTGGACCTGTGAAGGCTCAATGCCCCAGTGTAGGGCAATACCAGTGCAGGAAGTGGGAAGCACTCTCATAGAAGGCGGGGTAGGGGGTATGGGATGGGGGTTTCCTGGGCAAACCAGAAAAGGGAATAACATTTGAAATGTAAATAAAGAAAATACCCAATAAAAAAAGAAAATGTAAACTTTCTCCCCCTCCTGCAACATACCTGCCTGGATGTTTCCATGTTCCCACCTTGATGATAATGGACTGAACCTCTAAAACTGTAAGCCAGCCCCAGTTAAACTTTGTCCTTATTAAAAAATAGTCAAGGCTTTTGAGTTCATGAAGAAACTTTTAGAAGAAGCTAAATGGATGTATATCTCAAAACCTGTTTCCCTTCATGTTACAAATCATTAGAATCTTAGAGTGCTATAGTTGGAGTCTATACAAAAACAGACAAACCCTGAACAAACAGTGAAAATTTCAATAGATTTTTAACTACAGTCATTAAGTGGGGCAGAAGTTCAGTATACAACACAAGAATAGCAATTGCTAATTGCAGGTTAAGCATTGCAGCAGATAGGATCCAGAACTAGTTCTACTTCAATAATAATATACAGTAAAATCATTACACAAATTATACAATAAAGAGCTTGATCAAAGATTGTTTGGTTAAACTTTTTTTTCTGAAAAAAATGAAAACAAGATTAGACTCTGTAAAATGACATGAACAGATATTGTCTCATTCGCAATTATTGACAATGCCATTCAGACTGTGTTGAGACCCCTGTCCTTTCAAGCCATTGAGCTCTTGTCTAAAATTGCAGTAACAGTCAAATAAAACAGGTACTGCTCATCCTTGTAAATGACTTGCACATTGATAGCACTGGTAAGGATGACAAATGAGCCTAAATTCCTATAGTAATACCTTGTGTCTTTGAGTTATTAGTCAGAGAGTCCTTTGAGGTCCCTAAATTATGTGTCCCCTGTTCTTGATTGTTCCCCAGCGTTAGACACTGATTTAACTCCTGAAGACATGCTACTGATGTGGTTATAGGATATGGAAAAACAAAGATATGACTGAGTTTGAAACTTATTCCCTGCTTTCTAGGTCTTACAAGGCTGAAAGGCACAATAATGTCACAAGAGGAGAAATGTCACCAAAATTTCTACTTGATTATGTATACTACTCCAGCAATGTAACAGGTAACATCTGCCTGTTGATTGAGTGGTTGCACAAATTATACGGGCAAAAGTAAGTACTTTCTGATTTGAGTAGAAGCACATTCCTCAGAAAAGACACATGCCTGGTACTGTAAAGTCTGTCAAAATTCTGTGGCTGGGGAGATCAAGTTACAAGGAAGTTACTGCCTATGTTAATTTGCTATGTAAACATGACGTGAACGCAAAATTGCTTTGTAAATAGTTATGTGTAGAAAGAACCATGGATTACTTTCATCATCAGCACTGGAAAAAGAACTTTTTATGCATTGGGTAGTACAGAGGCACTTGAGAGTCAGTGACTATGAATTCTCTAAATGGACACCAATATCACTCAAGGCTTAAAGAACATAGTTGCAATCCCAGGATTTGTACAGTTAACCAATACTAGACGTACTCATAGATCCAAACCCCAGGCTTTACTGAAACTTAACAATTTCTGTACAAGAGGCTTAGGAGGCCACTCATTCTCCAAGGATTTACACATGGTTACCAGTTGCTAGAACAGAAAGAATATTTTCCCCAAGTGAGGTAACTGCCCATAAGTCACTCATATAGTTCAGAATAAGCCCATTGTTTCATTTAATAATACTTGAGGGATGCTGTACCTTTGTTTTTGTTATAGCTGTTTTCTCTGAAGCTTCTCAAAAAGTATCCACAGAGCACTTGATGCTGATCTAAGTGATAGTTAGGTAATAATAAATGTAGTAATAATATTCATAGGTTAAAACCAAAATAATGTTCTAATTGAAGGTGTTTGTAAGAGAAGAAGTTGATTTATTGAGGCTTAGCATTTAAAAACAATACCTTTTGGACAACTCCTTAATAAATCTATGTTTCTCTAAATCGAATTACGTTACTTTTTATCAGGTTTTTTTTTTTTTTTGTCACAATAGACTCAGTGATTATGATTTAATGTATTGTGTTGATTAGTTACAGTTTGGTCACAAATGTTAATAATGAAACAGGAGGAATGATTCCTAATACATGAGCCTCTGACTTCTGAATTGACTGATGTATATTATACAAAGGGTCCTTTGTAATTACTCATTTTGACACTCTTGGATTCCATGTCATATTTTGAACTTAATCACAAAATGCATCATCATTTGCCAAGCTCTTTTCATTAGAAGGCATGTCTATTTAGAGTAAGGTGCTTTTTAGGTGTATCTATTCTTTCTCTCTTTTGTCTTCAATAGTACCTGGCATATTTTAATCATTAAATATTTGCAAGCAAATGAATAAAGCTATCATTATTGTATATTTCCCACTTCTTCATAAGAATGTACTCTTGAAGTTTATCTTTTAATTGATTCTTCCCACAAAAATCATTAAGATTGGCTGTTGTCTCATAGTCCCAGTGACAAATACACAATAAGATAGAGAAAAAAATCACTGTACGTCTATTACATACAAAAACACAGCTCACTGGATTTGAACTACTTTATGTCTCTGACCAATAAAGTAAACATAATACATGCTTAACACTGGCCTTGTAAAACAGTGACAGTTCCCAAATACATATTCACTTTTTTGTCTTTTTTCGTGAGAAAATATTTAATCATCTATACAATGTCTCATAATGTCAAAATATGATGGAAAATTAGCTTAATTATTATGATACTTAAAGCATGACCTCATTATTACTATTATGTTAGTATTTATTAGATAGACTTTTAGAAGGGGTTAAAATTGAATATACTTCAAAAATGAGAAAATCAAACTCCTATAAAATTTAAATGCATGCTATACTCTATTTACTTTGTGCTTGAAAATATAAAATAATATTTAACAAAATCTTATATTTTCACAAACCCAAGTTGTTAGTACGTAGGATAGAGTTCAAAGTACACAAATGAGCTGTAAGATATAGAAAATTTTCTCATACTTGTGAATGTAAGCAACTAAGAAAAAAAATCAAACACAGGAGTAAATTCAGCCAGTAATTCAGCAACTGTCTCGTTAATGCTTTAAAAAGGCTGCTGGTATTTTCAAACAGCATGTACCATCTACTAACTTCACCATTGACAATGCACTGAAAACAACACTAACTAACAGTGTTCATAAGAGGTGTTTTTCAAAATGTTTCTAGTATTTAGTGGACTGTTTCTTTCTTAGAGAAAAAAGTTTGCATTTTTTTGTTCTATTTAATCCTTTAGCAAGATCTATTTTGCTATACATTCTTACTTAGATAGTATTCAAATATTCATATTAAACCACAGTAGCTGTAACAGTATTGCCCTCTTTTATTCCAAGTGCATGAAATTTTGGTATTATATACTTTTTAGAAGGTTCTTCATTTTGATATTTTATATTTTTATCATTATAGGTTTTTATAATATATCATCTAGCTCTAATGTCATACCAATGTTTTAAGGCTAGTTTATTTAAATTCTATAAGAAACTGAGGTGTTTTATACTGATTACTCAAAATACTAAAGTTTAATTGAAAATGTGTTAAATAGTGCATATCAAAAATCAAACTAAGACATTCATATAATTGCTTTCTGTGAATATAAAACTGAACTAAAACTTGATGACTCTGAAAGTCCTACTTTTTATTTGGTGTACTTGTGATAACCTGATGCCAAGATAATAATCTCTTAAAAATAAGTTACCTTTTATTTTAAATTTATTATGTGTATAAATGTGTATGAAACTGTGGATAGTAATCTCAGTTCTCTGATGCTCACAGAACCATAGGAGGATTTAACATGAAAACAAACCATCAGAAATTTCAAAGAGTTTTGGTTGAGCTACTGATAAGTACAGTTATGCTGAAAAAAAATTATTGTCGAGTTGACTGATGTGAACAGAATGTATTTTTTAGTATTTGTGTTAATTCCACTCACCCTGCTGTAGATGTTGAGCCGATACAAACCTTAAATAAGATTGCATATAAGGTATAATGTACACATGAGGAGAGGTGTTAGATATTATATCATATTCCATAGGTTTTGAAGATTTGTTTTAAAAATCTGACCATTTAAAAACTATAAGGAAATAAAAACATTTGCAACCCATCTCTGTAACATAGGAAGTGTCCTCAGTTGACCCTTGTTTTATTTTTATCAGATAAAGCATTAATAGAAATCAGACAATTTCCCCAATTCAAATCTTTTCTTATCTTTCAAAAATTTAATTTTGTAAATATCTGTAAAACAGTTTCTGTGGTGTTCTGCTTATTTATTTTTAAAAGAATAGCTCAACATGGCCTGGAACTCCTTATACAACCTATATTGGACTCAAGCTCTTAGTCTCTAAGTAGTATATTTTTTTCTTATCTAAAAGTATGTGTGAGGATTAGTTAAAGCACAGTTGAAAGCAGCTTTAACACATTTTCCACATCTTCCAAAAGAAGAAGGTAACTTTTTTGCTGCATAGACTACAGTTTTGTGAAAAATTATGCATACCAAACATTAAATTACTTAAGAAATTCTATCATGAAATGTATTAAGTATAAAATATAAACACTAGTATCAAAATCTGTACTATATAGCTATACTTAGAATAAAAACATATATCAGAACTTATTCAAATTGTTGTTCAACAACAACTAATATATTAAAATAGTATGTCAGAATAAGAATTGTGCAGTAAAATTCTTATCTATATATTTAAATAACAGTGATCAATGTAACTATTTTTACAGGTAATATGCTAGCAATAAATATTTTATCTTTTTCTAATAACCAGTAAATTTTCAAGAAAATAATTTATTTAAATTTTGAAAAATGTTTAAATATATATTGTTGTATAATATGTAGAATATGTGAGAATATGAAATATTTCCATCTACTTCAAGTCATTAATCTACTAATTTATTCACCAAAGTAGTGCTAAACAACTTACTAAATAAATGTGTATAAGTAAATTGCTGCTTTGAGATGGAAATTATAGCAATATTTCCAGGTATTCATAATGTGGGGTTACAGTTTATACTTGCTTAGCATGTAGGCAGCCCTCAGTTTGATTCCCAGTGTACATGGAGTCACATCTGAAAGGTGGAGGCATGATGAGAGAAGTCAGAGGTCATAGTCATTTTTATGCCAGATTGACATTAATCTGACTGTTCTGGTTCACAAGACCCTGACCATAAAGCACTCTCTCTTCTTCAGTCTCAGGGAACATTTCAAGAGCAGAAAGACAGAAATAATCAGAGGGCATATGAATGACTGCATACTAATATTTTCAAGACACAGCAGGATACTGTATGAACTCACTGAGGTTGTACCTATATACTTGCAACCTGTGAGAGATCAAACCTGACAAAATATTGACATGAAAAGGGAGGATTGGCACAATGTCACAAATAGGAGATACTATTAATTTATAGCTAATGAAAAAAAAAGCAAGTGCCAGTTTACTTTAAAAGTGTGTGGACTTGGCTAGATTGACCATGATCTGGGGGAAGGCCACTCATCAGAGGATACAGGAGCAGCAATAATTGGATTTGATTTTATAAAAGCAAACTAAGATACAAATTGTAGATATGGAAGCCAGAATGGATCTGGAAGAAATTATGGGTTGGGTTTACTATAATTAAAATAAATTATATGAAATTCTCAAAGAACTCATGTCGTAGTTACTCTTCTAATATTGTGGGGAGATACCATATCAATGCGACTCACAAAGTAAAGCATTTGATTGAGGGCTTCCTTACAGTTTAAGGGGGTTAGTCCATTTCCTACATAGACAATCAGGCAAGCATAGAGCTAATCCACAGGCAAGTAGGTAAACTGGAAAAAAAAATAAACAAAACAAAACAAAACAAAAACAACCACCCTGGAGCTAACAGTGAGCTTTGAAACCTAAACAAAGACCAACATTCTAGTTCTTCTAAAGTACTTCAGGAGGCCGTGCATTCAAACCTATGACATAGAAACCTTCTAATTCAAACCACCAAAACTAGGGAAAAACAAGAGAATGTGCGTAATATGAATGATGTTCAGTAAAGTAAAGTAACAGATCCAAAACAAGGAACAATTAGAGAAAGTAATCTAATGTAGATAATGTTGGTATTCTGTAATCCACCCCCCAAAATACCTGGCAACCACCAGGTAGGCCTGGCCCACTATAAAAGGGGCTGCATGGCCCCTCCTCCTTCTCTTATTTTCTTGCTCTCTTACTCTCTTACTCCCTTACCTCTTGCCTCCTTGCTCTCGTCTCTCCCCATTTTCTTTCCCCCTTTCTCCATGTGGCCAAAGCTGGTCTCTATTTCTCTACCCTCTCCTTTCTCTCTGCCTTTCTCTGGGCTACTACTCTCTTAACTCTTCACCCCATTCCCTGAATAAACTGTCTTCTATACTATACCATCATGTGGATGATCTCTTAGGGGAAGGGATGCCTTGGCACGGGCCCACCGAGGCATCCCCTTCCCCACACCACCTTAGAACATATTCTTATAGATCTTTCTCTTTTTATGATCACAAAAGATAAGATGGTGATAAGTGAAAACAAACTTAAGTATGCCAGCATAACTAAAGCAGAACTATAACTTATTCCTGATAAAGAACACATTGATTTAAAAAAGCTGTGAAGTATTAGCACGTTGGATCTTTTAGAAAAGAGGGATATATTAACTCTATTTCCATGTACTTTAATATACTGGTAATCCTCCCAGAAATTACACAGAGGAATAGGAATGCCACAAAGAAATCAACAATAAAAGAAGACATAAGGAAGCTGACAGGGCATCA
>JADRCD010201394.1:0-14490 GCA_019843815.1 Montemys delectorum
GTACACTCCCACGAGCAGACTGAGAAAAGGGCAGCTCTGCAAGCAGCAGCGTCAAAGTCTAGCCAAGTCGGCACGAGGCTCATAGACAGCGTGAGGCATGCTAGAGGGAACGGACGGCTCAGGCGAGCTGCCCTGCTCATTGGCTTACCGCTCTGTACATGATCTGTCTGGCCAGGGAAGATTGAAAGACATTCTATAGCAAATCAAGGCAGAGGACAGAACAAAATGATTATAAAAAAAAAATGCAGCAGCCTTAGAAAAGACACAATAAAATCAATTTTCAACCAGTAAATACGTTATAAAGAAATGATTTCAATCAATCATCCCAAGCACGAAGGAGAATGAAGAAAAGCAAGTTTTATGTGATCCTTCACCAGTCAACAGTCTTTTCATCTTAGAGTTATCATTAGTCAACCTTAGAAGTACACGAATGCACTTAAAAACAAAAACTTTCATGTTCACACCACAAAATGTAGCAGCAAAAGTTTGGGGGCTCAGAAGCGCTATATAACAATTTCCTTTTTCAGAGCAGATGTAACTATTGAGCAAACAAATCCTTCAAGCTTGATCAAATGCTTTAATATTTATTACCAGGCTATTTTAGATGAGGCACAATGTTGGGGTTAGTGACGATAACCTATTCATTATATTTGTCCTTACTAAAAAGGACACACTTTTGTATGCATATGCACTATGCTAGAAGGGACATTCAGTTCTTAGAATCAAATGTTTCAGCTGTCCCATGACACTGGAAGGGAGACCGGAGAGGGAAATCAAACCCTAACATATGTTCACGATCAGGCCTGCTCAAAAGCAAATTCCATATTTGAATCAGAATCTTTGTTTTTGTCACTGTGACATAATGTCATCTACAAAGTTCACACTTGAGAACTGTGCCATCAAGTTACACACATCACAAAGTAGCTCATCATGTTCTAAGTAAGTCCATGCTTTGGGGTTTGGCCACACCCATAGCTATCCCGGGCTGCAAAATGGACTCTATTGTATCATAATAGCCTCAGAACAAACAGTAAGAGCAACACTCTTAAATTTGCTTGCCAGTTGTTCACCCATGTCCCTTTTTTTAATTCACGGGAAAATGGCATTTGTTTATATTTTTAAACAAATTCCTCTAAGATGTGAACTTGGTAAAGTGGGATTCTGTTGTATTGAGCATGGCCAAATCATCGAGGCTTTAAATCTTGAAGCACAAGTCCCTGCTGTGAAGTAACTGTTTGCTGGTTGGGAGGCGGCTGCTCTAGGAACCAGGAACACAGGACATGGCCTTCTTATAATGAATGGGGTGAGGGACCAACTCAGATGTGCCTTCCTCTGAGAACGGGGAAAGGATCTGCAGAACAAACATGAGTAGCCTAACAGCCTGCAGTCTGCAGTCGTGATGATGTGGTTAGATCTCACAGATGTGAAATCTACAGCACTCCAGCTAAAGTCCATTACAAAACACTTCTTCAACTGGATTACTCATCAGAAGTTCACACTGTATAAGAAACTCACCGGTCCACAGGAGTTGATGTATTCTCAATAAAACTGATGACCTTTTCCCTAACATTAACGGATTTTGTCTTTAAAGCCACAGTCATTTTATTGACAAGGGACTTCATCCCTCTATCATTTGAGCCATTACAAGATTCACCCTGAAAAACAAGAACATAGATGAACCACTCTCTACATAATTAATGCATACTTGACTGCTAAAAGTTACCTACACTATAGACAGAATTATATCCCCACCAAATTCCAGTGCTGAAGTATTAAAATTCAGTGTGTCTCAGAATGCCACTGAATCTGAACAAAGGACCGATAAAGAGACAATTGCAATTACGTTAGGTCAAGATAAGTTCAATTCAATTTACTGGGGGAGGGTGTACATTTTCATAATCTCAAGTGTGTGCAGATGTTCACCTTTCTACCTTACCCTTACGTGGCCTTTGTTCTATACACACATAGCTATGTCTCTCCTCTAGTAAAGAGTGGGTTGGAGGATGGGGAGCTGGGGTAAAGCGCTCACCCTGCAATTAGGACATTCGGAGTTTGGGTCCCTAGGACCCATGTAAAATCAAAGCACAGCAGCACGAATCAGTAACCCCAGCATGGGGTAGGGAGGGGCAGGGCCCACAGCAGGACACCTGTCTTAGACCACCCAATCTATCTGAACTGGCCAGCTCCAGATACAGCAACAGGCCCTGTCTTAAAAACAGTAGACAATGACTGAGAAAGACAAATGTCAACCTCTGGCCTAGCATGCACATGTGAAGCGGTATTTGTAACAGAAAAAGGTGGAAAGCATTATAAGTATTTAGCAACAGGTATTAACCAAATAAATGGGAACGCACACAATAGGATATTATCTAGCTTTCTTGTATACCTAGAGGATCAAGGTAAAAGCAAATTCTCGGAGAAGCCTTATCTGCAAATGGTTTAACAATGATGGTAAACCATCATTAACCTCCAGAAGATAAACCTCGACACATCTGCAGTGTACTATTATGCATATTCTTGCTCTCCTGAGGAGAAACATTATCATTTTATTGCACAGGTGGAGAAACCATAAAAGGTGGAAATCATAAAAGGGGGGAGTTGTTCAGATGAGCTCCGGACCCAACAATGGCCTCTACCTAAGTCCAAATGAGTAACTGTCACCCTGTACAGCAGTTTTCTGTCTCTGTTGTACAGAGTAAACATTGGTACATGACTTCTGCTGGTTAACAAACTGATGTAATGACATCAACTCAACTGTCAAGACTTTTTGTGGAGATGAACTTACTCCCTATAGCAAAATCTCAGTTATTCACATCACATCATTAAACATCAAATATACTAGGCTGGCCAACTTTTTACTTTCTCTACCTGCATCATCATGTCCTTAACCTTACAATAATGATTCCTCATTCATACTAAATATTTCTGACATCTTTTCTGTTATGCTAGCGTTCTGGGAGCTAAGCATATTTTTTGAAATTGATCCAGCATGCTGCACACATGTACTTACATCAGCAGAGCTGATGCTGCCCCTTGACCCTGAGGTACTGGCAATCCAATGGCCGTATCCGCTTTCTGGTCCCTCCACGTTTATGTCTGCCAGGTGCTGCTGTAGGGCTGAAAGTAAACAAGACAAACAAAACAAAAGCTGGAACAGGAGACTCTCTGCAGAGACCAAACACCAAAGAAGTGTACACATCACAGCTAAATGAAAATGGATCAAGGACATAATCACTACATGTGTTGTTCTGCGCCCCCACTGAGAACTCCAGGCCACAGCAAACCTTTTCCACCTGTCTAAAGTCCCCTTCGGAGTCCCCAGGGAGATGACTTGAAGTACTAACAGATAATGTGTCAGAATTCTAACACGTGGAGAATTCACAGAAAAGCTAGGCAACAGACAGCAATCTTTTCCCATAACAACATAGACTTGAGCATTACTGAGAGAAAGATTAATGGAGAGAAAAAGAAAAGTTATAGTTTTAAAAAGCTGTCCAGAACTCCAGACTGTGGCCATGGTGATGCACACTAATGATCAGCTCTCAGGGACCCCAGGGTGGAAGAGTACACGCTTGAGTCAGCTGGAATACCTGGGTCAGGGCAGCTGAGGCTAGAGACAGAGCAAGCAACCTTAGTTTCTTTTTAACTCGAGTATGCATTATAAAATAATGCTTTTTTCTGAACATTCTTGAGAATTATATGACTAGTAAGCAGCTTTTGTATTGTGTTATCAGGATTTCTAATAACAGACAAGGAATCAACACTTGTTTAACAATATCTATTTTTTTTTTTTATTTTTTTTTAGACAGGATTTAACTCTGTAGCCCTCGCTGGCCTCAAACTCAGAGATCCACCTGCCTCTGACTTTGAATGCTGTCCTGAAAGGTGTCCAACCTTGAATGGCAACAATGTAGTTTTAAAGTTTTCTTGGTTTGGGGTTGCTTTTGTTTTTGTTTTTGTTTTGTTTGTTTTGAGACAGTGTCATTTTTCCCAAGATGGTCCCAAATTTGCTAGGTAATGGAGAAGGACTTTAAACTCCTGATCTAATCCCCACTTCTAGAGAGCTGGGATTATAGGTGGGCGGGGAGTAAATCCAAGGGTCTTGTGCATGCTAAGCAAGCACTCCAAATACTGAGCTAGAGCCCCGCCACACCCCACACACAGACACACACACATACACACATACTCACACACAGACACAGACACACACACACACATACTCACACACAGACACACACACACATACTCACACACACATACTCACACACAGACACACACACACACACACACACACACACCTCTTGTTGCTGTTGTTGTTGATGGTGGTTGAGCTTGTCTGAGATCTGGGCGGGGCACTCTTATTTATCTTTTGTTTTTGAGGTGGGGTCTTGCTATATGGCTTAGGCTGGCCTAGAACTCACCATGGAGTACAGTCAATTGGCCCTCAAACTCCTGATCCTCTTAAAAGGGTGAGGCAGGAGGATTAGGAGTGAGAGGGTGAGCTCAGTGGTAAAGTACTTCCTTTGCATGTATGAGCCCCCGGTTTCAATCCCAAGCACCTTACTAAATAAAAACAAAGAAGTTTTGAAATAGAAGCTAAATAAAATAAGCACAATTATTTATCTAAATAGTCTGTATTCACTTATCTTAGTTGTCCTTGTTCTTTATTACCTATTATGTTCTACTTGCCTTCTCTTTTCTGACAATACTAAATGATTGGAGACAGAAGGTACACATTAACCAGTTTCATAACACTCAATCAGCTCACTGGTAGTCACTTTATGTTTTGTCTGAAAAGTAGACAAAAATAAATTAATGCATTATAGGCTTACCCATAAATCCTCCACTGGCGATACTAACATATTCTTTGTTTTTCTGTAATAAAAGACAAAATTTAAATTATTGCAAAATGCAGTTTAGTTAAAGCTCCATATAGTCCTAAAGCATTGGCAAACACAATAGTTACATATTAAATCTCTAGCATACCAGGTTTCCTTGACAATATGGACTTTGGCACAGAGAACTGTACATGTACTGATCTTACCTGTCGTAGGGGCTGGTGCTTGACCCAAAGGAGGAAGCAGCTTTATAGCTATGAAGACTGTGTTTTTATTTGTGTTACGGTCTCCACAGTACAAAAGTCAAACCAAATTCAATGAAATTACATTTTAGAATTTAATCAAAGTAGGTTTCTAAAATTTCAAATATTTTTATCCTTTACTAGAAAGAATATTAAAATATAGTGGGTTATTAAGAAAAAGAAAATGCCAAAATTACCATTTTGCAAACTACTAAGAGCTTAAAGTCAGAAGTGCTGCTTTTAAGGCTGAGTCTTCGGATCTCAAATCCAAGCCTAGCCTGGTCTACACAAGAGAAAAAACAAGCAGAAACCACCACCACACTGGGGCCGGAAACATGCCTCAGCAAGGAAAGGCATTGGCCACTAAGCCTGATGACTTGATTTCGGTTCCCAGGACCCACATGGTGGAAGGAGAGAACCGACCCTCACAAGCTGTCCTCTCTGTTCCACTGTGGGGTGTGTCCTGCAAATGTGTGCACATTTGGGCACACATACAATATGTTAATTGAAGTGTCATGTTTTAATTACAAAACAAAAATACATAATGGATCTAAATAATGGCGAGCTGGGGACAAATGGACAAAGAAATGACATCAAGTGAACATAAGGAGCAAAATTCTGAACATGGGAAACTGCACAGACCATTAACTGGGGCTCTTATCAGCTGTTGTTATAAAGAGCCATCGGGGGCTAAGACATTGAGGCAGAGGGTCAGACTGCATAAAATCACCAATCCAAGTTAGCTGTGCTAAAGAGAACCAGCTCATGTCACAGGTAACAGATATGTATATATGTGTCATGGGTAATGGGTATATGTGTGTGTGTGTGTATATATATATGTGTGTGTGTGAGTATATATACATATATATATATACTCAAAACAAGTAAAAGAATCAAAAGAAATCATATAGCTATTAAAAGTTCTTGAATGTGAAGCGACAAATATTAATACAACAGAGTAATATACAAATACATCCTGAGCACAGAGAAATCCAGTTTATTAAGAAAACTCATCAACAAAGTGATAGATGGCACAGGAATTTTCCTACCTCACTTCCTACACAAAAATAGGTTCCATATGGTTTATAACTTAAAATTAAAATAGTATCACATGAGCATGTAAGAAAAATATTGAGAAAATGATTTTTCTTAATAAGATCTAAAATAAAGAAGCTTACAAAATACATGGATACATGGATATAAAAGTAAAAGAACATCAGATGTGGATTTCTTCAAGTTGTCAGCAACAGCCAAAGCAGACGGACTAATGAAGGCGAGCGTACCTGTAGGAAGTGTGCGAGGACCATGTTCATGTACATGTCTTCCTCCTCCCGGCCACTGCCCATAAAGCAGAGGTGCTCCCCGCCAGCTATGGAGCCAGACTCGATGGACTGTTTCTGTGCTTCTAGCAAGGACTTTACTGACTGTGCAAACTCGGATGGATTCTGGAGCATCTAGGTAATTTTTAAAAATTAGAAACTTGGTAAGCACGTATTTGTAAAACAGGAAACTACTTCCATGCAAATTATCAACATTAAAAACCAAGCATTAAAGGAATGGAAAAATGAAAAGGCTTAAATAAGTAAAATTCCAGGAATATGTTTATGAATACATTGAAACAAAGGCTGAGGAAAAACACTGCTCAATCAGAGGGAAGAACTGTTTCATGTGGAACAATGCCCAGCTACAGTGGTTCTGAGTCACAATGACAAACAGAGTTCAGCTCTCAACAGAGGACGTGACAAGGACAGATCCGAACAGTTCCGTTTTTCAGTTTCCTCTTACAAGGCAGCCCATGTATTTCTTCGAAGACATCAGAAACAGTGGAGACCATTTAGTTACCATTTACTTTAGGTATTGGTAAAACAAAAATCAAAACCCATTCCTTATCTTCAATGAACTAAGTAAGTACACCATTAACTACAAAAATTCTAAGCTATCATTACTAAAATCCCAGACAGAGTACAGCAAAAATCCAGTAGAAAAATAGGCAGATCAGAGAGAAGAGCAATTTATTAGTTTTGAAGATTGTCATGTCTGAGTGACTGCATGTATGTGTATGTGCTAATATGGGCAGGTGCTTATGGAGGCCAGAAGAGGGATCAGAGCCCTTGGAACTGGAGTTACAGGCTGTTGTGAGCTGTCACGTGGGTACTGAGAAACAAACTCAGGTCCTCTTCAAGACCAGCATGTGCACTTAACCTCTTAGTCGTCTCTCCACCCAAGGGAAGCTTTTCCACCCAAGGGAACTTTAAGAAGAGAGAAAAAAATGTGTTTGTGCCTTGCTTGATTATCTCTATTTTCAGTCTATTTCAGACTGTTCTAGAAAACAAACAAAATTATCCTGACTGATAATGCCCAAGAATGCTGACGACACAGAGCATATACATCTCCAGTAGTGAGGAGAAGAATCTTCAGGTATTTAGAGAGCAATAACATTTGTATGTCCATATCCCCCAACCCCAGTATCTACTTTAAAGAGTCTACTTTACAGAACTATTTGGAAAACTACACAAAATAAAGTTTTCATCAGCAGCTTTATAACAAAACCTGAAAGTAAGCTAAATACATATTCACCAGACAGCACAGTATGGTTGTACCTGCACATGGCCCTCTGTGAAACATTAGAGGAAACGTATTTAAGCAGAAAGGTCCCAAGAAACCGTTAAGCAAAGGTAAAGTGGCAAAGGAAGGACATGTATTAAAGGTGAAGACTGGACAAGCTGACTGGCGACAGTGGTGATTCAGAATATTCTCTGAAACGTCAATTGATGAAAATGAAGGTATCCATGAATCATGAGTAAATTTTAAGGACGTGCATGAAAGGAGGGATGGGCACAGCTTTCCCTCAGAGGACACAGACAGGCTAGCATGTCCTTCCTCACCCAATGGTAAACTTCTAAGGACTACCTTCCTTTTCTGGTAAGTTTCCTCTCCATACCACCTAGCCCTTAAACACAGCTAGCTGGCACCAGGACCAGCATCTCCAGACAAAAGGAGGAGGGGAATGGAAGGCTGTGTACTGAGCTGGAGGGGAAGGGGAGCGAGTGGGGTGAGGGTGGAGGGCACCTCCCTATTCATCTGCTCCCCACCTCTGAGGCTTTAACCCCAGAGTGGCTTACCTGGTGCCAGTCCCAGTGCCTCAACAGCTCTAAGCACCTCTTCTGATCATATTTATTTTACTCAGTTCTACAATGTAAATTACCCTAGGATAGGGTAACTTTAACACCTGAGCAATTACATGTCAGATACAACGTTGCCTGCATATTAGTTATAAAAATACTCATACACTTTAAAAATGTCTTATAACAAAGACTTCTAGGATTCTTATCCAATTATGCTAAGAGCTCACATTTCTACAGTACTTACTAGGTGCAAGGCACAATGCTAAGTGATCTACCTTTGAGTTAGCTTATAGTGAGTGTAGAATTTCCTGACATAATAATGGAAGAACAGTGAGCCATAGTTAACAGATGTCTCTGACCCTTTATGACAACTGACTCTAGAAGAAAAGGGAACTCAAGCCCCTCCCACAGGGTAACTGCCAGAAGCAAAATGAAAGCATCCCCATTGGGTCATGTAAATCTAGCTATAAGCCAAAGGGAAATCTACTCTGTCTCTCCCAAAACATTCGATGTGCACTGAGACTAACCAAGTCTGAGTCTAAATGGAACGCAGTTGACAAATGACCAGCATTGTACTGCTCTGCAGGACGGCAGTCCACCACGAAGAACCGGACTCCTTCCTGAAAAGAAAACAACATGTGACATTCTGGAACTAGACGTAAGGTTCACATCACATGACGGGACAGTAAAAAAGAAACCAAAAGCGGGGAAACGGGCTGTTTTTAGATGGATCTCACAGGGAATTAGGAGGACCCAATTTATATACACACCAAAATGTAACCATTAGCATCTAAATACATTTTTTCTTATGTATTAAGCTTGAAAGTCTCACTATGTAGCAGGATACCAGGAGTCTGGCAATGTGAACAAAAATTCTAAGTGTATTAGAAATAGACACTTTATTCCTTAAACACAATGCTAGACAAGCTTATTTTCAGGCCCACACACTTACAGGCAATCCAAAGAACTGTTTTTCTTGAATATGGAAAAGCCAGGTTCATATGTGCCTTCTTTTGTTTTGTTTTGTTTTGTTTTGTTTTGTTTTGTTTAAGAAAGGGGTTCTCTATGTATCTTTGGCTGTCCTGGAACTTGATCTGTAGACCAGGCTGGCCTTGAACTCAGTGACATCTTCCTTTGCCGAATGCTGGGATTAAAGGCATGTGCCACCATGGCTGCTCTATGAAAGGCAGTGTTGGTATATCCAAGTCTCATCTAAGCACAATCTTGGAAACACAGCACATATTCTAAAGCTTTAGTTATATTTCAGCACACACTAAGAAAACTCACCAGTGTTCAAACTGACTGATATTTGATGAAGAACATAATAGAAAATTATGACTTTGTTTTTTCAAGACAGGGTTTCTCTGTGTAGCCCTGGATGTCCCGAAACTTACTTTGTAGACCAGGCTAGCCTCAAACTCACAGAGATCTGCCTGCCTCTGCCTTTCGAGTGCTGGGATCAAAGGCATGCACCACCACTGCCTGGCTATGGCATATTTTCATAATTTTCTCTGACTTTCTTTATGGCATTAAACCACGTGATTCAACAAGCTGTGTTGCTGCCCAGAATGAACTGTCAGAGCCTAAGTATACCCCTTTAAGTTCTTCGTACAGTGCCATGTTCAGCTGCTTTACTGACATGTGAAGAAAGAGCAATTTGTAAAATTGGCATCTAGAGAGACAAAAATAAATGTTGGCAATCAAAGTAGTACACAAGATGGATGCTGAAAATGGCCATATGGGCAGGAGATATAGCTTACTAATCCACAAGGGCAATGTGGTGGCAAATTAAATTTCCAGGAATCGATGTCAGTGAGGGATGTTCATTATTTATTTCTGGTGGCAGGTATTGAACCCCGGGCCTCAAGCACTCGAAGCACACACTCTAACCTTGAGCTATAACTGCACAGGTCCCGACGGGTGGGATGTGTGTTTTGCTTACCCCTTGCAACTGACTTGCTTGAAGAATCTCTGATACTGAAACAGCCAGACATAGAGCCTGGCTCAGATCTGCTTCGTCATCCTTGATTCCCAACAGAGTACTACCAAAGAGATGATGATTATCCTACACAAAGAGAAAACTGTAAACATTCCAAAGAAAAGTCAAAGTGTTCTTCCTGAAAATATTTTATTATGTATAATAAAATGTGAAATAATTGTTACCACCTGAGTTTAATTGACTTTTATTAAAACTTAATATCATATAATCTCAAATTTTATAGGATATGCATATATGTTGCAGTCAAAGTCTGTCAGAATTCACACAAAACAAAAAACTAAGAAAAATAATTCTACACCATTCTATATCAATACCCACATTAAATATTAACTGTTGGAGCTGAAAATGTCAGTAGTAGAATAAGTTTACCCAGTATGCTCAAGACACTGAGTATATGGGTGCACATGTTAATTGAGAAGGTGAGGCAGGGGCATTGAATGAGTTACAGACCAGCCTGGGTACATAGTAAGTGTCAGACTATTAAGGCTATATAGCAAGATCTTTCCCAAAAGAGGATCTAAAAGGTTGCAAGTTTAAACTCTAGCACTGGGAGCAGAGCACAATGATGAATGAGTTAAAGAAGAAATCAAAAAAGAAATGAAAACTTTCCTGGAACTACATGAAAATGATAACACCACACAGCAAAGCCTCCGGGACAGTGGGTGGGGCAGTCCTGGGGGACCTACAGTTCTGACTGCCTTCTTAAAAAACCAAGAGAGCACAGAGAGATGACTTCATGATGCTATTTAAAAATCTGGACTCTGGCAGTAGTAACACACACCTAATCCCAGCCCTTAGAAGGTAGAGGCAAGTGGATCTCTGAGTTCAAGGCCAGTCTGGTCTACAAAGCAAATTCTAAGACAGCCCAGGGCTATACAGAGAAACACTGTCTCAAAAAAAACAAACAAACAAACAAAAATTTGGAAAAACAAGGACAAACCAAATCCTTAGCAAAAATTCTAAGTATCAGAGCAGAAATGAATAAAATAGAAACAGAAAACAATACAAAGAATCATTGAATCTAAGAGCTAGTTCTTTAAGAAGATAAATAAGATGGACAGATCCTTGGCCCAATTAACCAAACTTTTGTGCTCAAAGCACTAGCTGGAGCAATAAGGTAAGAGAAGGGAATTAAAGGGATACAAGTAAGGAAAGAAGTCAGACTGGTCCTATTTCCAGATGACATACACAAAAGAGCCCCAAAACTCTACTAGAAAACTTCTAAAAATGATCAGTCCAACAACATGTAAGGATACAGAATCAAGCTGAACAAATCAATAGTTTTTCTGTATATCAACACCAAATGCAGGAAGAACAGAGGTTCTCATGTTCACAGATGCGTGACAGGAACCAGGAATGTTAAATACAAGGGATGTCTCTTCATAGGGAGAGCTGCTTTCTTCCCTGAAGGCTGGGAGTGGACATGGTTAATAGTCTGGTGACCTTTGGGCCATCTGTGTGGCCGAAACCACTCTGGATCCTTCCCGGGACTCTGATAGTGAGCTTGTCAATCCATGGAACCCATCTTTATGGAAGGCGTCCCATACAGTCAACCTACAGAGGCCATCTTTACTGAAGGTATCACACGTAATTTACAGAGAGTCTCAATGTAGTCATGTCTTAAGGTCGATTGCGCACACAGCACTCAGTTACCTACCACCAGGAAAAATTGTGTTGTGTTTAACTGTGTGTAAAATGAACTACTCAGGGCCAGACTCCCAAAGTTTGAATCTATACCCGCTCCTGGGTAGTGTTTAGCTGAGCTACTATCTTGTCTTCCGCACGCAGGTCATTGCTCTGTGGGTCATGTCTGTTCACAGAGACCCCTTGAACAAGCATACAGAGGAGATCACGGACACACTTCCACTGACAACAGCAGCAAGAAAATAAAATAGCAAGGAATAAACCTAACCATGAAAATGAAAACCTCTACAATGGGAACTTTAAACCTGTGGAGAAAAAGATAAGGACACTAGAAAATGCAAAGTCTCCCCATGCTCATGCATTGGTAGTAATATGATGATAGTGACCATTCTGCCAAAAGCTATTTACAGATTTAACGCAATGCTAACCAAAATCCCCATTTTATTCTTCATTGAATCAAAAGGAAAAAAAACTATTATAAAATTCATAAGGAACCATAAAAAACCCTGGATCGTCAAAATGATCATGAGCAAAAAGAATAATGCTCAAGGGACAACCATTCTAGATATCAAAATATATTAAAAAGCCACAGTAATAAAAACAGTATGGTAATAGCACAAAAAAAGAGACATGAAGACCAATGGAATAAACCTAAACGAGTGCATGTAGCTTCAGCCATTGAGCACTGACAAACATGCTAAAAGTACAGGCTGGAGAAAAGAAAGTATGTTTAACAAACGATGCTGGGAAAACTGGATGTCACATGCAGATGAATTTATTTATACCGATATGTATTACTGTGCACAAAAACTAGCTTCAAATGTATCAAAACCTAAATGTGAAGCCTGAAATGCCAAAACTGCAAGGAGAAAAGAAAGGCAGTTCTGTCCATGATACAGGTGTAAGAAAGGAATTTCTAAATAGGGCTCCATTTGCCCAAGAATTAAGGACAACAGTTGACAAGTGCAACATAGTAAACTAAAAAGTTCTCCACAGCTACAGAAACAACCAGGTTTAAGGGAGTGGAGGTGGGGACAGCCCACAGAATGGGAGGGAACTTGCCAGCTATACATCTGACAGAGGATTAATGATCAGACTATACAAAGAACCCAAAAAACCAAGGTTCAAAAATAATCAATAACCCATTCAAAAATAGGCTTGAACTCTAAACAGACTTTCCAAAAGAATAAATAAAAATAGCCAAGAAATATCTCAAAAAAATTTTAATCATAACAATTAAGAAATGCAGATCATAATAACTTCGAGATCTCATCTTACCCCAGTCATACTGGCAAAGATCAAAACCAACAATAAATGCTGAGAGGATGTGAGGAAAGGGAGCCTCACTCACTGTTGGTGGGACTGCAAACTATTGTGGCCACTTTGGAAATCAGTGTGAAGAAGTCTCAAAAAACTAAAAATAAATCTATGATGCGACTCAGCTATAGCATTCCTTGGCTTATGCCTAGAGGACTTGACATCCCACTCCTCAGATGCTTGCTCACGATGGCACTGCTACTCTATTCACAAAATAAAAAAATGGAAACAAACTAAAAGTCCATCAACTGACAGATAATGAAAATATGGTATATATACACTATAGAATACTATACAGCTGTAAAGAAAAATAAATCCCAAAATCTGCAGGTCTGTGTAGCTCTCACTGCTCTCTGAAGAAACGTCCTGTTGTGACAGAGATCATTACAGAAAACCACAACTGATCAGGACAGAGATATAGACCTCAGTCCCAATGGCCACACATAGAACACAACTCAGGCACCCGAGACTCAGAGGTTGTCTGAGAGGGTCAGAAAGACAGTGAGAGCCAGAAGGGCGGAAAGTTTACTGTGAGAGTGTGTTTCCTGGAAATGTCCAGTTACACCTATGAACTCTCAACATGACTGCCTAAACATGACCTAACAAGGACATGAATAGACACGTTAACGTGAGACCTCAACTCAAAAACAACAAAACAAAACAAAACCAAAAACCAAAAAACTCCAGCAACTAAGGAATGTCAAGTGTGGGAGAAAGAACCTTCCCCAAGGAAGAGGAAGAGGACACCTACTCGTTATCTAATGCCAAGTGGTCAGCCCTGAAAACATACACACATGAGTAGCATGAGATGGACTGACCAGGTTGTACTTTTATATTTAGTTATATACTGTAGTGGCTATTCCTGGTTGTCAACTTGACTACGTCTGAAATGAATTACAATCCAGAATTAGAAGGCTCACCTGTGGCCCTAATCTGGAGGCTGAGAGATACAAGTTTCTGACCTGAATCTTGGCATGGAGACCTTGAGGAATAGTGGCTACGAATCCCAGGGGATTAACATAGAAAGCTCTATGAGTTCAAGGTCATCCGGGGTTAAAGGTGTGGTGGCACACACCTTTAACCTGGGCCACACTTTTTGCTGGAGACCTATATAAGGACATTGGAAGAAGGAAGGCTCTCTCTGCTTCGCCTGCTTGCCTTGTGGGACCGAGCAATTGCTGGATCCTTGGACTTCCATTCACAGCTGCTGCCCTGACTGTTGTTGGGAGTTGATTGTTGAGAGTTGGACTACAAACTGTAAGTCATCAATAAATCCCTTTACTACATAGAGACTACCATAAGTTCTGTGACTCTAGAGAACCCTA
>JADRCD010201395.1:0-16484 GCA_019843815.1 Montemys delectorum
CAACCAAAGGGTTGCCCAAATTTCTCCCACCTACACTACAGGACCAGTAATAATGGAAATCACTTAAGGAAATCATTGTACAACTGTTTGATAGTACATTATTGAAAACTATCCATTCATATTTATGACATATTGAAGAACTACAAATTGGTGTAGAATAGGATTAGCAATTACACTATGAATTATCAATTAAGATTTATACTTACCAAGATTTTGGTGTTCATGACATCTACTGATCTTGTATCAAGAACAATGTAATGGATATTAACATGAAACCTATATCTATATATATCTTTTTATATATTTTATATCTTTTATAATCAATATACTTATTGTAATAAAAATGTTCAAATCTATCTCCCATATTTAATAAGCATCCATTCATAGACCTCTATCCAGTTTCTAAGTTCAAATATAAAATTATTGAAATGTTATATTTTGCTCATGTTGTGAAAATTGACTGGTTTTATAACGGCAAGTCCTCAGTCATAGAACAAATATCATCTTGAAGACAATATAAAACAAAAACCCAAACAACAAAAACAAAAACTGGTCACCCTAATCAAGCCTTTTACCAGGCAAACCTTCCACACTGTGTTAAGCGCAGGAAGAACAAAGTACATGCTCAACCTCCTTCACATAGAATAGAGGTGTAACTCCTTAAAAGACAGGCATTTCTTCCTCCTCCAGTCTCCTGAATAATTGTACAGAGGTCATGCACTTCTGAAACATTTAATAAGACCAAAAATCTCTTGGTTTGTGATGGAGCATAAAAATGTCTATGTCTGTAAGAGGGTGGACTTCAGCAACAGAGGTCTTGGTGAAGATCAGTAGAGATACATATGTTTCACTACAAACAGTAGCAAAAAGTGTAGTGTCAGTAATTGATACATGTTCCAGGAAGAACCCAGGAAAGAGACATTCAAGAACAATCTCTGAGATGTGAGAAAGCTGAGCACTGGGTTAAAGAAAGGACCAATTAGAACAGAAGGGACAGAATTGAGCACACAGACAAAAACAAAGAGTGAAAGCCCGACTGAAACAAGAATCAAGAAAAAAAATCTCAGTAAACACTAAGCTTCTTTGCTCTTGTAAAACATTTATTTTAAGAGCAAAACAACTTAAATTATACTCTTTGAGGGGTGATCATATAGAAAAAGATCCGGAATTGTGGACTGAATGAGTATGCGTATGTTGGTGGAGGCTTAAAATTAACAGTAGTGACAGTAGCTTCCGTAGGGAGAAAGGAAGAAAGTAAGTGAAGAAGGAAGGCTAGAAGGAGAGAGAGTGGGGAGGGATAAAAGGTGGGAAGAAGTCAGGAAGAAAGGACAAAAAGAAAGAAGGGGAGGACAGTCATTTTAATGGAAGAAAGGACAAAGGAATCAACCAAGAAATTTATACCTAGCATATCTACCTTTTAAAATAAAAGCAAGACTTGAAGCCCAGCAGTCATAGCATTTGATCAAGAGTCACATAGGCCAGGGACTTGCCTGTTGAAGGTGTTTCAGTTGAAAAGTTCTCAGCACAGCAATATTCTTCCATATCAATAGAAGGGTGTTGGGAATGAAGTAAACTCTGACTCCAGATATTTGATTTCATTCTTCACACAGAAGCTTTGAGGGAGTGTTTTCTGCCTACCTACCATTACTGGTAAAGCCTCTGTATATGAACAGAAGTCTAAGATCTGTCTTTGAAATTTTTGAAAATGTAGACTATGCCAGAGGAAGAAAGTGCCAAAGAATAAAGTTTAATAGGCAAAGGGGGAATAGTTGATTACTCTTTAAACACATACTCAATATCAGGAGTTTACATGTGTGACTTACATATGTCAGCTTACATTGTTATTTTGAGAAAGGACAAGGGGGAAGATATGGTCAGGAAAACTACAGCCGATCATGTTTTACATGAGGAGGCATGGCAAGGTGTTAAGACACCCATGACAAAGATCAGATTTACTATAGTCATTGAAGGCATCCAGATATCAATTCTGTGCACTGCTTTGCTATTCATTAATCTTGAAATTGAACATTCTTTGAAGCCTACCATAGACCTGGAAAGTCTTTATTGGGCATATTTTCTGTCTCTTACAAAAAGTGAATTGTTCCTGTTGAAGTGAAGTGACATTCACGTGGAGATCAGAGGGCACTTTGCCAAGTTGATTATCTTCTTTGACTCTGTACCTTATGGGTGCTGGGATCAAATTCAGGTCCTCAGGCTTGAAAATAAGCCATTGAACAATCTTTCTAATCACACTGTATTTTTAGGTCAAGCAAATTTTAGAAAGGAAGTGAACAAAGCTGAACAGGGAAAAAATCGTCTGCCTTTTAATCAGATAATGTGAAAATATTGACATGTAAGTAATAGAATTTAGAATCCTACCTACATGCTATACAAAATGGACTTTACACTTAGTAAAACATGCTAACACTCTAAAGTCTTTAGTACTATCCAAAGACAACTTCTTAAATTGATAACAGACTACAAGTAATAATTAAAATATTTCAATTTAGCAATTCCAGAATTGACATATATTTTTTTTGTAAATAAAACCTGGAAAATGTAGACATCATGTGGAAAAGGAGAATTTGACCAAAGCAAGTTGCTAGCTATCATAATAAGGTGAATATAAGTATTTCAAGTATATTTTCATCTATTCTAGGTAACAGTAATAAAATAATTTTAGATATATTAAGGATAAACTCAAATATTTTGGTCTAATACATATAAATTTTCTGCATAGATGATAAATGCATTTTCAAGTAATAAGAAAACCACCACCCTAACTCTGAAATTTTCATTATAGTAAAATAGTAAATTCTGTTGAGTAGTGCATGTGAAGATAGACTCCAGTCAGACTTTTGTCATAAAAATGAATCTTGAAACTGTATCATAATATAGATTAAATAAGGAGATACCATGTTAACCTCTAACTCTGTTGCTGATTCAAGTCAGTCTACTTATGTATACAAATTTGATATTTATTCTTAAAATATTTAACAGGCATAAGTGCCCATAAATCAGTTATGACAATCATTGTTAAAACAATCAATAATGAGGAATATGCATTAATTCAAATAATATTGATAGGCTCATGAACCTGCATCAGTCTTCTGTGAAGTAAGAAAAATGAGACATGTTCTAAAAATCAATATTTTTCTTTTTATATCACTCACTTGAATATTACCAATAACAAATGACTTTTACCTTATGTGTCAATAGTCTAATTTTTAAATATAGGCATCTTTACAATTTAATTCAAATTGATAATCTACAAGGAACTAGTAAGCTAAAAAGTTATTGGATAAGATTTCATTTAAGGTTATTGCTTAATTCACACATGTGTGCATGTACACATACATACATATATACTATATGACACACTCACATGCACTTACATCCCTAGGTGTGTATATGCAGTTGAGATTCATGTGTGGCAGCATAAGAAGCTCTTTGCATTATACTTTCTTCACCCTTCTAAAAAATGCTCATTTGTTTCATTCTGAGGATAAATTACATGAGTAAAACAACAGAAATCTCAGTACACATCTTTGTAGCCCTTTTGAACTGAGATGTTATACAGGTATGTATTTAGGTAAAAATACAAAATGTGGAATTACAATACTCATTCATCAAAAAAGAAGCATTTTAATTGGTTATAGGTGGAAAATATCTACTTGACAGTCAGTTTCTCACTTTCACATAAGTGCTTGGCTGCTCGGATGCCTAATCTTGTTTAGTGTAGGAAAAGTAATTTGACATGAAAGTACCTAGATGGCTGCCGAAAATTAATTGCCAATTAAAAAAGAAAAATGTTTGTGCTACTCTATAAACAAGCCAACGTATAAACCTTTCAGTCTTCTTGCTTTATTTATGTCTTTATAGATCTGGTTTCAAGCTATTTGCATACAATTTACAAATTCACATTATAATTCCCCAGCATATTTATGATTTTATAGTTGTATATATTTTACCTCTATGAGAATTATTTATTTCAGCATGCTACCATTGCTTATTATTTAACAAAAACATCACATTGCATTTGATACTGTATGTGTCTTCTTTAAAATGAGACATTTTAAAAACAAATGCTACCAACACTGGTATGCATATTCTGAACATGTACATACAACACAAACATACACACAAATACAATATACATACATACAAGCACACACACACAAACACACTCACAAAAAGTACACAAACATATATATATATATGTAAAAGTGAATGTACTTACTGACACAGACATATAACATAGATAATTTACATGCATATATAAGCATATACATGTCTTTTCATGAAAATAGTTATTGTTTGCAAAGCTCAAAACTGGGTATTATTGATTATTACTCTACCTCTCTGGTACCAAGAGCAATCCTTGCTCTAATGTTTTGTTGCCTATCTACTATGTAGTTTTGAATAAGGCTTAGAATGTATTGAGATGCTGATCATTTTCCCATGCATATATTTAAAGAACCATCTAGATATTCATTTTATCTGCTCATTTGTATTAAGAACAATTTTCCTGAGAGTATTTGTAAATTTCTCTTAAATTCTTTTACTCCATATGTATGATCTTTCATGTCAATGTATGAGTGTAATAATAAGTTATTAAGAATTGGGTGCATACTATGTCCATTTAGAGGAATAATAGTAGGCTGATTTTGCACACCTTGATCCCAGAAGGCCTAGAAATTTTTAGTGAGAGAATATGTATTATAGAGATGAGCATAGCCATGTCAAATATTCCACCGCCCCAGCCTCATTGGAATAGAATGGCATTCCAAAGGAAAGTGTCAGTGGAAGGGCAAGGCCTTCCAAATTTTGTCCAAGTGTAAATATGATGAAGAGCTGACCTTTAGAAAAGTAGTACCCACAAGAAGTATCAACTGCACCTTCTTCATCTTGGTTGCCCCTTAGTGATGCCCCTCTGAGACTACTCCCCTACAGAGACACTGTACAGAAATGTTAGCCAACTTTCTTGTGATAGATAAAAGAAAAGCTCTCATGATCCAGGTTACTGATACATCTTCATCAGATTGCATGTCCCTCCCCTCTCCAGTTTTGCTTTTCCTGTGTCTGTCTTCCTTAATCTCCTGTAGATTCTAGTCATGTTTCTAGGATCTGTCTGTGAACTCCATACAAAATAGCTAATTAAATTTATCCAGAAACAAATGTATTTATGAAGTGATTAATAATATGTGACATTCTTTAAATACAGGTGAAATATATTTAGCAACCATAGCAGAAACCTATGATTCAAATAAAATTGATTAAGTGAGTGATTGATTGATTGATCAAGTATAAGAACTAAATTTGTTCTCTCAAACTCTAGATTCTCTCATTAGCCTATTTCTTTTGAACATTCTGGCTATAAATTTGATCTATTAGTGATTCTTTGTGGTCATGAGAAAAAATGGAATATTTGGTAAAGATGCTTTTTAAATTGCAAAACACCACCTAGATATAATTTTCTGTTAACTGGTGGTTCCTGGCCCATGACCCATTACACATTCTGACCAGTTGTTCTGACAGATTTCACAAGATGAACTTCAAACAAATGATACAAATCTGAAATGGGCCCCTTTAGGCAATTCTTATTTAATCTTTCTAACTACTGCCATACTGGCTGATATAACACAGAAGCAAAATCTCTACTTATTGACATTCCCAACATTTTTCACTTCAAATAGAAAAATGAAACATTCTCCAAAGATACATTATGACATTCCTACTGTGCCATGCTGGATTATTGGCATAAATTCATGTTAACAACACACTGATTGCATTAGTCTAATTATCTCATAGTGTACCTATCAATCTATTATTGCTATCTACTACATTCAACATTTTCTCACAGATAATTATGAATACTTTAAAGGTGCAAACCTTGGGGGAAGCAATACAAAATAAATAACTCAATATTGTTGAATTTGTGGCTGATATTTTAAGATGTGTCCTACCTTCTTTGTGTGAGCAATATGTATATTTTGAAAAATTTTTTGCCTTTGAAAATTAGGAACTTGAGTAAGTATATAAAAATAGACTTCATTACTGAAAGTAGCACTGAGATTATATTGAGCATTTTGCAAATGTTGAATTATGACTTCTGATAAATTGGCATCAATTTAGAATATATGTGCATTCCTATACATATGTACTTTTGAAATATGAAGTAATTATCACATTATTTCAGTATACATATGTAAAAAGATGCATGACTGTAACATTTAGGTGTACAATATTGAAAACAAGACACTGAAGTTGAGAAAATGCCTTAAATTCATAGACTAATCATGAAGTATAGACAATTTGTAACATTTCCAGAGAACACATCTTCAAGCTTTGTAATTTTAAAGTTATAATATTACTATAGAAGAATATAAAATGCATTGATATAACCGCATATTCTTTGACAAGCTTTTTGGACCAATTAGAATATGTCATTAAAATACTTTAAGCAATACTGTATTTTTCAGATGTCAAATACTGAGGCAAAACAGAATATTTTACTTGTTAAATTTTTACTCTCTTAAGTAGATGGTAAATTTCTATTTAGTACATTGCAATTACCTTACCCTGCTAAATAAGCCATCACTGTCCTCTAGACTTCTGACATTAATGTAATTATTATTAGCTTGCAATTCTTATCTCAGACAGTTATATAGATAAAGTAAGCCCAAAGTAACAGTAAATCGCCTGATTTGACATTCTTCTTAGTAAAGACGGTGACATGACCATTTTGCTATGGAGTATGACTATAATTATAATAATTCCAAGTAGAAATTTATTGCACTAGATATTTACAAGTCCCTTATCTTTCTAAGTTCTTCCGTCTTTAGAAGATATCTGTTGATATCAAAATAACTTCTTGGATATTCTATAGAGTTGCATATAGATATAGTCACAGGTATGATACAGGCATAGATAGATGATAGATAGGATAGATAGATAGATAGATAGATAGATAGATAGATAGATAGACAGACAGATAAGCAAAAACATACCTAAAATATAAATTTTATTATAAACCCGAAGGCAAAGTGGTATGGAAGTATACTATGCCATTAAAAACTCCAGATGAACAAAAAATGCAGACAAAAATCTAGCAAACCTTTAATTAAGTAACTTAGAATAAAAGTCAAGATGATGAGTTTATATATAATTTAACACAAAGAAATGTCACAATACTCAATGCAATCTTTTGATTAGTAGGACAATAATTAATAACAAATAATAGTTAACAAAATTAATAGAACAATTAGACAACAAATAGACAACTGAATATAAACCTGTATTTAAGTCATTTATTAACTAACCTGAACACTGCCATCTTTCAATAGGTGGGTCTTAGCATCAAATCTCTACCATATGTCTTTACCTCATTTGGCAAGGCACTCACTGCTCTTTGTGTGAGATTATCTATTGAATGATTTCTGCAGAAAAAAATATGCAAGATAGACCTGATGTTTCCATTTACAGCAAAGGGCAAACATGCTTAAAGCTCCAAACATACATGTGCTTGAATAAATGGTAACTCATCCATGATTTTCATGATAATATTCATCTGTATATGGGAAAATCATGTTGAATTATGTTTGAATGATTCATTTACATACTTTTTTCCCCTAGTTGATCTGTCAATTACTATGGTAAATGCTTTAAAAATATCCATCCTGGGATACAGTTGTAAATTTCTTTTCATGATTATTTCTTCTTCTTATCTTATGTATTTGGAAAAATCATTGTAAGCACATAAAAGTTCAAAACTATACCTTCTTATTAAAATGCCTGCTTTATTATTAGTATTTTTTTCTGATGACACTGTCATCAAACTTCTACTGCATCTCATTACAAATTTAATTCCATTCTCAGGAACTGGTATATGAGAATGCTTAGAGAGCTTACAGAACATTTGCAAACGAAGTCACAAAAGTGCCAATGAAAATTAGAATGCTCAGGTTGTGATAGTTAACTTTTTTGTTCATATTCTTCTCTCATACAATACTCCCTGATTTCAGACTCCATTCCCTCCTGTCTGCCCAATCTCCTTACAGCCTCCCTTGCTCCCAGATCCACTGCTCCTCAGTTTCCTTTAAGAGGAGCCCTTTCAGTAATATCAACTGAAGATGGCATAAAGCAATGCACTAAGACCAGGTACAAATTCTCATAAAAAGGTGAGTCAAGGCAACCCAGTAGGCAAAAAAGTATCTGATGAGCACACAAAAGAGTTAGTGATACCCTCACTTCCACTATTAGGAGTCCCACAAAAACTCCCAAGCTAAGCAAACATGTATGCTAAGGACCTAGAGCAGACTCATGTAGGCTCTGTGATTGTGGCTTCAATCCCTGTGACTCCCTATGAGAGCCACTTGGTTGAATGTGTGGATGATATTCTTTCTCCTAGTGACTTCGACCCTCTGGCTCCTAGAATCCTTCTTCTTCTGCAGGGTCCCTGCTAATGTTTGGCTGTGGGTTATCTCTATAATCGCCCATCAGCTGCTAGAGAAAGTCTCTTTCTAAAAACTGAGCTAGGCATCAATTTGAATACAACGGAATATCATGAAAAAATATTTTTTTTGTTCTGTCCATCTTTGGTCCATGCACATACCCAAAGAGTCTAAGACACAAGGAGAGCTCTAGCACATACATGGCTCTTCCTTGAAAAGGGAAAGAGAATAAATTTTGTGGGAGGACTGAGGACATGCAGGCATAGTAACAGAAGAGATCAGGAAGGAGGGAGGAGCAGAGAGAGAGAGAGAGAGAGAGAGAGAGAGAGAGAGAGAGAGTAAAAAGAGATGACTGACTCTGACTACTGGAATAGGTTGACATTTGTGGAATATTTGGAAACCTAATTCAATCGAAACTTCTTAGAACCTATGAGAGTCATCCTTTTGAGGTCTCCTAGCAAATGGAGGATCTGACAGGTCTAACCTAAGGCCCAAGCTACTAGAATGAGTAACTGCCTAACACTGCCTGGATGGCCGTGAATGAGACGGTAGATGACTCAGAGACAAATGTGATAAAGCCTACCATTCAAGGTAGGCTTCATTTTTGACAGAATGGTTTTGAGGCAACATTGTAGCAGTCTTTTTGTCCAATATTAATTTACAATTTTTACCAGGATTCTAAATTCCCAGTGTATTGTCTAGTTTTGTGTGTCAACTTGATATAGGCTGGAGTTATCACAGAGAAAGGAGCTTCAGTTGGGGAAGTGCCTCCATGAGATCCAGCTGTGGGACATTTTCTCAATCAAGGGGGTAGGGCCCCTTTTGGGCGGTGTCATCTCTGGGCTGGAAGTCTTGCATTCTATAAGAGAGCAGACTGAGCAAGCCAGGGGAAGCAAGCCAGTAAGGAACATCCCTCCATGGCCTCTGCATCAGCTCCTGCTTCCTGACCTGCTTGAGTTCCAGTCCTGACTTCCTCTGATGTTCTACACAGCAATGTGGAAGTAAGCTAAATAAACCCTTTCCTCCCCAACTTGTTTCTTGGTCATGATGTTTGTGCAGGAATAGAAACCCTGACTAATACAAATACCTTCTTGTTAAACTATCCAGAGCTGACACTGTCAGTGAAACTCACTTTATTCTGTAGCTTATAGGCTAGCCCTAGTGATAAGAGGCTAGGATTAACTCCTGCTTGATCTCAGTGGCAAAGATTATTTATAAAAGGATTACCTCTACAGGCAAACTGCTTAGGGAGGGCTTAATGAAGCTTGGGACCAAATGGAAGCTGCCTTAGTATTCTAGAAATGTGAAGGGAATATTTTAGAGCTAACTCACTATTTCTTATACTTCAATGGATAAACCACCAATAACATGATAAGTTGAAGCTTTAACCAAACAAATAAGACCATAGAAGAAAGAATATTTCTGTGTCTAGTCTAAAAGTAAATCAATAGACTTAGAAATGGCCATGTACAGTCAGAAATCCTTCTGGTATCTTGTATGATATTTAGAGAACTCCTTGCAGATGTGTTGATGACTCAGAAGGATGGTATTTTTGATGGACTGATTTGGTTTAAATTATTCTCAATTCTCCACTTTCAACTTCACATGCTAGCAGAATTCATGCTAGCTCATTAACCCTACTGAGAAACTCTCTTAGATCCACCACCACAGCCAATCAGTGCTTATAGCTGTTACATGACATGTCTTAGTATGCCATGTGCCTAGCTACCAGGATTTACACAACATGAAAATCTATGATTACAGCATTGTATATTATTATAATAATAAAATTGATGGTTAGGGGTGATTTCTAGTGATTCTAGTCAAAAATTTAAAAACACATGCAAACAGTGCTGTTCAGCAGAAGTACAAATGAAAATATTCATAATATGGCTCATTTTCTATTTATCATATTCAAAGTGCAAAGTGAGGAGTTAATTATTATAATGTATATTTTATCTAGTATATTTAAAATATTATAGGCTCACATTGTAACACCATGGAACATTCCTGCTTAGTTTTATTTCTATTTATCTTCAAATTCCAATATATTTATATCAGATTCCAATATAGATGCTAAATTTTTATTATAAAGTGTTTTATCCTGGACAGAAGATGCTGGAGAGTTTGTGGAGAAAAAGGATGCTGGTAGGATTGCAAGCTGGTACAACCACTCTGGAAATCAGTTTGGTGGTTCCTCCGAAAATTGGACATAGTACTACCAGAGGACCCAGATATACCACTCCTGGGCATATATCCAGAAGATACTCCAAAATATAATAAGAACACATGCTCCACTATGTTCATAGCAGCCTTGTTATAATAGCCAGAAGCTGAAAACAATCCAGATGTCCCTCAACAGAGGAATGGATACAGAAAATACGGTACATTTACACAATGGAGTACTACTCAGCTATTAAAAACAATGAATTTATGAAATTCTTAAGGAAATGGATGGTTCTGGAGAATATCATTCTGAGTGAGGTAACCCAGTCACAAAAGAACACATATGGTATGCACTCTATGATAAGTGGATATTAGCCCAGAAGATCAGAATACAGAAAGTACAATCCACAAACCAAAAGAAACTCAAGAAGTAGGAAGACCAAAGTGTGGATACTTCATTCCTTCTTAAAAGAGGGAACAACATACACATAGAAGGAGTTGCAAAGACAAACTATAGAGCAGAGACTGAAAGAAGGATAATTCAGAGACTGCCCCGCTGAGAATCCTTCCCATATTCAATCATCAAATCTAGACACTATTGTGGATGCCAGGCTGACAGGAGCCTGATATAGCTGTCTACTGAGAGGCTCTGACAGTACCAACTAATACAGAGTAGAGGCTCACAGCCATCCATTGAACTGAGCACAGGGTCCCCCAATGAAGGAGCTAGAGAAAGGACCCAAGGCGCTGAAGGGTTTGCAGCCCCTTAGGACAATCAACAATATGAACTAACTAGTACCCTCAGAGCTCCCAGGGACTAAACCACCAAAGAGTACACATGGTTAGACTAATGGCTCCAGCATCATATATATAGTAGAGGATGGCCTAGTTGGTCATCAATGGGAGAAGAGGCCCTTGGCCCTGTGAAGGTTCTATGCCCCAGTGTAGGGAAATGCCAGAGCCAGGAAGTGGGAGAGGGTGGGTTGGTGAGCAGGGGGAGTGTGGAGGGAACAGGGTTTTTGTTTGTTTGTTTGTTTTTTATTTTATTTTATTTTACTTATTTTATTTATTTTATTTTTTGGAAGGGAAACTGGGAAAGGAGATATCATATGACATGTAAATAAAGAAAATATCTAATAAAAAAAGAAAAACAGCTTTTTAAACTTAATATACCTTGGAGTTTAGGCAGTAGATTCATATCCCTTATACTTTCAAGATTTTCTGAGAAGGAATCAAGTACTAAAACTATTTTCTTAATATTTACTGTATGAAAATTTTCACTGAAAGCATCACAAAACTTTATTAGGTAATTATTTTAATCCCAGAGTAATCTACCAAAAAGGAATGAAAGAGAAATAGAAGAAAAGGAAAGACCAACAAAATTCTCAATTCATTCATAGCTCAATACTACAGGTAAAATTCAAGGATCAGTTAGACATAAACAATAAGCTGAAAAGCAAAGAGGGCAGAGATATGAGTGCATAAAGGTTTAGCAACAACTGAGTTCAAGTTTTTTCAGTGGTGCCCACAGGACTTTCAGAAGCCAAGAATGATACACGGCAAATAAGAAACAGTTTTGACATCCTTGGAGAATATAATTAATATTATTCTAAGTATTATATTCTGAGATTCTTTCTTTTTAATTAGGTATTTTCTTTATTTAGACGTAAATTTCTCCTTTCCCAGTTTCCCCTCCAAAACAAACAAACAAACAAAAACAACAAGAACAAACTCCTTTTGCCTCCCCCCTCCCCATGCCTGCCACCCCACCCTCTCCCACTTATTGGCCCTGGCATGCCCCTACACTGGGGCACAAAAAAAAAAGGTTTTTAAATTTCCCTGATCCTTGTTTTCTGTTTCCAACAGGAGGCCTTACTCAGTAGCCAAGTTTGAGGTATGTGGCATATTACCTCACTCTATAGAAAACAGAAGGGCTTATTAGACCTTTATGTTCAATTGGGTGATTGATTAAGAGGAACTGGCACGAGTGATAACCAAAACACCTCTCACCAAAGAGACTGCTGAATAGAAATCTAGTATTGTGCATTGGAGCTTCAACGAGGGTTCAGAACTCTAGCAATCCATTTAAGGTGTTGGGATAGAACCAACAAGTCCCCAATCAGTCTTTCCCCAATTAAAAGAGACAAAGGGGAGAACCTAATGAGTTTAGACTTATAACCACAGAGATAATGAGAGCAAGAGACCTTGGACCCTAAGCAGAAACTCACTTTGTTTCACATCTTCATATCAAATATTCATCTGGTTATTAGTTCTTCCTCCAGTAATCTGTGAAACTGTAAGAGGCTAGCATCTTTAAAACGGGCCTTGCACAGAGTGAGAGCAAGTGCTGAGCCAGGGAAAAGGTGAGATAATGAGACGTACACTGCTGACACTCGGAACATGGTGATAGAAAGATTAGTTTAGAATCAAATTATTCTCATCCCCACTTATTCCCAAATAAGTAAAGAGGCCACCTGTAAAATATTTTCCTCATGAGTAACTGTATGCAGAACATTATAAGAAACACATGTTTTAGGCAGAAAGAAATTTAACGTTGTTAGATACAGGTTGTTTAAACCTACACAGGATCCTCCTAAATGAATGATTCATCCATAGTAATGACACTAATTCATTATGAAGTTTCAGTTTATACCTATTTTCATTTTTTTTCCAATCTGTTTCAGTGCAATTGAAGTGGTGGTTTGTTGTGTTGTTGTTTTAAAATTTTGTTTTAAGCACATAATTTTACTCCATTTGTGCCAGGAAAATGCCCAAACACCTTCATTAGAAAGAAAGTAAAGCTGTTCGACAGTACACTGAACAGCAGGCACTGTATGCTTTATTGAACAGAAAAGCTTTAACAAACCTTAGCTTGCACACATGTTCACTCTGCCTGTGTCTGTTTATGTTCGTGAGCTTCCTGGAATTGTAGTGCAACAACAAAGTGGTGTTTAGCTAACCCACTTTCTTGGCCAGGTGGTTGATTATATGGTTTGGCATATTTTTTGCAGGTGGTATACAAAATCATATATACCAGCTGCTTAGCCCACTGAGTAATACTTTGCTAAATGACACAGCCCCAGCCGTACCTAACAGCATATAATGATGCTACAGTGATATCTTTACTGGATTCATTTAGGTTTGCAAAGAATTCTCTAAGAAAGACATTTCCCTGCCTTCATTTCTGTTTCATGCTGGGTAACGCTGGCAAGAATTATTCGTGGCACATGTGAGCAATTCAAAGAAATATTGTAATAAATAAATAAATAAATAAAAAAGGCAACAAGGCAGCTTTGCAGAGGTGCGCTATCTGCTTGATGACTTGGCATGCTGCCCCTGGCTGGCACAGCATCCTGGATGCTGGCATAGGGAATGTTATATATACTTGCCATTGGGCCTCTCCTATGCTACTTGCTGTGCGCGATCAATATCGATTCACTGCATAAACAACCAGATGAACCTTGTATCTGAGGGATAGCAAATAGCATTTGAATTATTTTACATAAATCTGAAAATGTAATCGTGGTTGACATTCCTATTAGTATTATATCTGAACACGATGATCATAATTGAGTAACATTAAATTTAGTTTATTGAACAGCAGTCCACTGCCTGCTTTACTGTGGCTATGATCTGTGTAATGAAACCAGCAGTACAAAAAAAAATTCTCTCAGTTGGTACATTTCCTGGAGAGCAGCCAAAGTATTTATTGCTATTTGTGCAATTAATGGCCATATTGATTCTTTTTTCCCTCTCCCTAGTAAATAGAGGATAAGTTGTGCTGTGTTTTCTTAGCTCTTCAAGGTTTGTTTCAGCTGTAATTAATGTGACCATAAGAATAGTACTCAACTTGTTCTTAGTAACTGGTTTTCATCTATGCAACATTTGCAGCTCATGTGTTGCACTGCTTTGAAATGATTAAATTGATAAGTGGCTCCATTGCCAAAATAATCCCATATGCTGAAGTATGATTTATTAACGTGCAAGAATCAGAAGGCAAAACTTCACTAGCCAAAATGCTGTGGTGGTTAATCATCTGCTCTTCCAGCTAATTCCATAATCCTCAACGTGACAATCAATTCATCATGCTGAAATCCAAATTCATATAAATCATATTTCCAAGTTCTACATGCAGTCGATAAAATATATTGCACATTTCCCATAAATTATGTGATATAATGTTAACGTATTTTTCAAATTAAAAACTTTAACTATCCTTTGTGTTTATCCATTGTGCATATAAAGTAATGAGACTTATGTTGGCACATCTAAAATTCACACTGCGTGAAAGGAAAGGAGGCTTCAAGTTCTTGTGGGAAGAATTCATAGGAATACTGGGCAGATCTTCTGGAAGATGACCAGATGTTCCTAGTTCTTATTGTTTAGGATTCAAAATTCATCTCTCATGTGTATTTCTCCCCTTGAAGAGGTGGTAAAAAGAAGAAAATTCCATGAAGTTTAAGTAAGATTAACAGAGTTTTTTTTCCTTCATTACTTTCTTTCTAAAGTCTTTTTAACGTCAACAATAAAAATAATAAAATTAGTGATGGCAAAGGCAGGAAGAGGGGTACGTATGGAAGGTTGATCGTGGGATTCAAAGTTCCAATTGGATAGTTTTAAGATCTGGTGTGCTCTCATTGTGCTAAAGAATGGCTAACACTAATACACAGCACATTTCAAAAGTGATAATAACTGATTTTTAGATTATTTTACTGTAAGAAAAATAAAAAATGTTTGAGGGGTAGGTATTTTTAATCTTATTTAATTATCCCATAATGTCTGTATGTATCAAAATATTAAACCATGATATGTGCGAGTGTTTGTGTGATGTATGAGTTAAAATAATTTAAAAATATAAAAAACAACTAAAGCAACGAAATATAGGTACCCTAGCTACATCTATGGATCACACCACATATCATTCTCTTCATAAGACAATTGTAAGCAAGAAAATAATCTTCATTTTGTAGATACAACCTCTGCTGTTCTGCTAAAAATAGGACTATAATTTTCAAATGTGAAATGTATGCATTGCATAAAAATCAATAGACCTTTATTTTTAAAATCAAGTTAAATAATGTGTATTTTGGTGTTTGAAATTCCCCCTGAAGGGGATCGTATGAACATAGTTAGGACTGTGGAAGTCAGTAGAAACACATAAGGAAAGGAAACATCTGGATTCTGAGCTTCCTTACTTTTGTCTGTTACTTATCAATACTATATTTTATTTATATTTTAGGTCTTTTACAGTGCATATAAAAAAGTCTCATAACTTAACTTAGTTGACTAACTCATCTTCACCTCAATGTACTAGCTATTCCTGAGTGTAATGTGTAACTTCTTGTCATGCAGAAATTCTGCCAAGTTTCTTTTTTTAAAAAAAAAAATTTATTGGATTATGATGAGTAAAGTTACATGATTTCAATTTGTCTGAATTTGTTAACATTTAAAAACATATTTTAAGTAAATAGAATTAAATCACATTCTTGTTTCCCTTTCGTACCCCCACTCCTCTCAGAGACCCCCCTTCAATACCTACAATATCTTTTTTGTCATATTCCTTAAAATTTATAAAATATTATAAGAATACAAATAAGTATTATAAAACTTGTTTGATATAAAACAACAATCAATTTAACAGTCTTATGTAGATGCTTGTCTACAGCAATAGTGAAAATACATTTTTCTCAAAATAAATTTTAAATAACTCCAAACATATTAACTGTATACTTCAAAATAATACATCATTACTGGTACTTCCCTAAATGAACATAAATATATAAAGTCTTTTTATTTGCTTTGTATTTAGTAGAGTTTAAAAATCTTGGCTCTTACTGTGGTACAAGCCCAAAATAAGAACAATTT
>JADRCD010201396.1:0-10009 GCA_019843815.1 Montemys delectorum
TGTTTTTTTTTTTTTTTTTTTGTTCTATAATTTAAATGCTGTGTTCCAGCCAGATCATACTGTGTCCTCTAAACAGGTGCTCAGGTGTGCATATCCTGCCCTCCTGTCCCCCACGAGACCCTCTGGGCTCTTACAAGTCGGTTCACATCCTGTGTTTCTGACTCATTGTGCTGTTTCTGATTCCTTGGGATTAGCCAGAGGCATTGTGTTACATCATTAGGGCCGGCAATTCTTCAGTAGTTATTAGTATAATTAGTTTTCTTTTAACAAGTCAGTCTATGCCAAACACCACATACATGTACACCTACGTATATTTGGGCACACATACATATTTATACTCAAGTACTTTTGTGGGTTTATTTCCTTATAAGGGTTGACTATTACTCAAATATCAAAAGTCAAGGCTCCCAATAACTCACTTTGTATAGGAGAAAGGACTCGAATCAGCCCAGAACACACTAAGACCAAGTTCTTAAGCACAAAAGAGATTTCTTTATCCCAGAGAGATAAGGGGCGGGGAATAAGAGACAAAGACTGGAGATACAGGATGAGGGAGAGGGGAAGGGAACAAGAGAGAGGTGGGGGAAGGGTTGTGTGTCCCAGAGGGACAAAGGACTGCCTCTGGATATGGAGGAGGGGCCCTTATGCAAATTGCATCTTATAAAGGCAATGGGGGCTAGGATGTTAGATGAGCCAAAGGGGGCTTTGATAGCTGGACCAGCCTCAGGAGGAGGAAGTAGTCAAATAAGGCAATAGACAGTAGGGGCTAGCTTTAGAAATGTAAACAGTTTACCATGGCAGAGAGAATGTGGAAAGGGCCAGGCCTCCAGAGTTCTGGCCTGTTTGCAATGCTATGGCCTACTACAATTCATGCTAACCAGATTTCAAACTGTTTTCTCTCTCAAAAATTAGGGCATGTCAACGCTCTCCCTGGGCAGAGTTGATAAGGTGTCCTGTGGTCTAGTGCCCACTCATACTTGCCCATGTGCGCCCCTCATCTCTGACAGCTGTAGGCCTGCCCTGCCTAGCCTAGGACCCCTGAATTCTAGCTTGCCCTTTAACCAATGCCTCCTCAGCTTGTACCACAAGCACTGAGTCACACAGAGCCTTCCCTGTGTCTTCCCTGTGAAGCTTGGATGGACAGCTTAACCCCTGCTGTAAAAGAGCAGCAGGGGATTATTCAACGGCTTTCCGGAAGTCTAGACCGCCAGGAGTGGTGGGTGTGGGGAGGAGAAATCAGAGTTTTCCTCAGAGATCCCTGGAACAACAGCTTTCGCCCAGTAGCAAGTGGGCTTTTCAACACATTTCCCCTGCTATCCTCACTTCTGTTGCAAAACTGGAGGGTGGGGGGAGGAGGGAGAGGGTGGGGCATAGCTGAAAACAAGCAGGAGGATTTGCCTGATTTCATCCCCCCCTCATCCCTCACCCCCACTTCCCTGAGTAACAGCTCTTTCCTGATTGGTAATTACATTTCATTCACATACACATGCTGAGTCAAACGGGGCCTACCAGGCTTCTTATAACAGGGCACAGAACAGCACTTCCCCGAGTCCCGCTCCTCACAGGTGTTTGGGCCTAGTGTGTTGCTTTCCGAGTATGACCCAGGTGAGGCTGCACAGTTTCTTTCCTGGCTGCAGGGTTTATAACCCTTAGGGTGCTATAAGAGGCTTGATGCTTCAAGAGCCATCTTTGCTTAGCAAACTCCTTAGGTAGGATGGTGCAGCATTCAGAGGTCGGCAACCGTCCATCTCTTCTGTAAACTCCTTGGCATCTCACCTGATCTCAGTTGTCTTCGGCAGTATATTCAGGGGTGACTAGGAGTGCACGGGGCAGCAAAGCAATCAGGGTGTCGCGGTGGAAGCTTGGGCAGCCTCCCTTTCGGTTTTATTAGCTAGCCTGTTCCCTCAAGCTATTTCTGCCGCCCTTTCTGATCCCTGGGGCAATGAATTATGGCCACTTTGAAAGGAAGCCATGATGCCTCCAATAAGCAAGTATTCCTTCCTTGTTTTTGATGGTCAATAATCACCTCCGTTGGTAGATGAGCCCATGTACATGAGCTGTGCAAAGGCATAGCTGTTGAAGCTGTGGCTCCTGTTGCCAGTTTTAAAGCCTGGGTTAGAGCCTTTAGTTCAGCTTTCTGGGTTGACGTTCCTGGTGGCCAAGCAGTTGCCCACATAGCAGAGTCCGAGTTCACGACTGCTGCCCCTGTGCGGAGAGCTTTCGGCGCTGCTCATAGCAATTTGGCAAGTACTTGTCCCTGGGCTCTGGAGGAAGAAGTAGGATCAAGATAAGAATATTCACTTTTGGGCTAATGCAAGGATCAAGGTGAACACAGCCAAGGAATTCGTGACTTCCCTTTTGTCTTGGTAATCCTAGTAAGCCCCTAAGACCTAGTGACTTGGGGACTTTGCTTACTGCTTTGTTGATTACTACCTGGTGTGATCTCTTTGTTCTTTGCATTGTTTAATCACTTTGTCTTTGATCTCAGAACTGATCCTATTCTCCGCTAGTACCCAGAACGGTGTAAAACCTGGCTGGGAAATATTAAAACTGCTTCAGCCTCAGCACTTGGTCGCCTTGCGTACCTGATTCCATTCTGGTTGAAGCTGCTCCCACCTGTGAAGTAGATATTTTCTGCAGCTGCCCAGGGCATATCAGCCAAGTCTGGCCCGATCTTCTGAATGTGTCACAGAACTGTAGAGCAATCATGCTGTGGGTCTAGGGACAATGGGTCAGGTAGCAGGGTGGCTGGGTTCAGGGCAGATATATCATATGCAAGGGGGATTCAAAAGTAGAGCCTGAAAGTGCACCAGTCTAGAGTTAGAGAGCCATTGCCTGGGAGAATTCTTGAGGGTCATGTAAACAGCATGGGGGGCGGTGATAACAAGTTTCTGCCCCATGGTTCTTTTCTCAGCATCCTTGAGTAGCAGGGCAGTGGCATCTATGATCTGGAGCCAGGCTGGCCATCCTTGGGCTACCAGGCCCAGCTTCTTAGATAAATAAACTACAGGTCTTTTCTGTGGTCCTGTAAGAATTGAGTAAACAGGAACACTTCAGAAAAATACTGGGAAGCCAGGAATGTCCATTAAGCTTAAAGTCAGGGAGCTTCAAAAGATTTTACTGAATAAACATCTGTCCCCAGGAGATGCCCCATCTTGGGCTTGACCTCTATTTTATAGTAAAGACAAACTAGGTTCATTTGTATTTATAATTAAATCTTTTTCTCAAGGATTCGGCTATGCTCTACCTGTAACCTTAACTACAAATGCTTTTGTTTAGCAATGACAACCATGTTTTTGTTACAAAATGTTATTATGACTACATGTTGGTGTGGGACCGTGAAAGACAACATTGGTTCCCGGTTGAGCTAAGGCTCACAACCCTGGAGACCTTGAAGGGTGTTTTGCCTGTTCCTGAGCACCAGGCCCCTGTCACTAGCTGCAGCCCTCCATAGATTTGTGGCCATCAGTCATGTAAGGGCAACATTCCAAGCCCCTCCACAGGTAGAGGATGTGCCCTGTGGTCAAGTAGGCCCAAGACAGATCTCCATTTTAATGAGGTACTTAAAGGCCTGGAGGGCTTAGCAAATAAGCTTTCCTTCCCAGGCATTCCTCCCCGCAAAAGGTATTTAACCTCAGGCCCACCCTGAGAAGTGGGGTATGGTTTTACTCATCCACTTTCCACCATGACAATAAATGCCTTAAAACCATGGACTGCCTCTTTATATCAGGATCCGCCATGGGGAGCCATGGAGAAGGCCTTTGTCTATAGAGCCTCCATCTAATCTCCATCTAATCTAATAAAACCAAGCCAAGGACTCTCTCCCCCTTCTCAACCCCTCCTCAACCCCAAGCTAGATCCAGCATGTGGGCCCCCCACTCCATTCTCAGCTGTCCCGTGGCATCCAGAAACACCTGGGTGTCCAAGAGCCTGAGAACCAGATGGCCCTCTGGAAGAGGCCCTCCTTGCATGCCTAGAACCACCCCCCACCCCCACCCCCCCAGCCATCTCTGGTTGTCCTTTGCCTCAGACTGTGATTCTCCACCCCTGGAGCAGTGTCCTGGGGCTTCCCTATAGCCTAATACCCACCCAGTGATAGTGTGGGGTAAACGAAGTTGACTCCCTGCATCCTGCCTCCCCAGCAGAGAGGACTTGAGACCCATAGCCCTACATGTTGCCACGACCACTTTGTCATAACCACCTTGTTATGACCACCTTTTGGTTCAACCAAGGAGGTTGCTATAGCCAGCTTGTTATGTTTGTCCTTCCATAATCCTGCCTATTTGCCTGCCAAATCCCTTAATTTGGAAACACCCTGTCCCTGTACTATAATATGAACCCTTATCTTACCCATGTTCAATGCTGATCTCTTAGACCCCATCTTTAGGGAAAGACAACCTGTATACACAAATTAAAAAACCTCTTATGGTCATTAATTGATTGCTTTAATTAATTTGACCATGATTTGGGTCAGTGGTTTTTCTCCTCAAATCTGTGGGATTAACAAGAGTGTTGCCAAAACAACACAAGAAGAATGAGAAGCTGAGGGCAGAGAAGCTTCTAAACTGGAGAAGCTTAGAGCAAGGGAGGAGTTGAGAAGAGCTAGGTCCTTGTGAGGGAGCCTGGGGCCTGAAGGCCAGCTGGAGCTACCGTGTGCTAATAGGAACCACAGATTGATAGTCATTTGTCCCTTCTGACAGTGACACAGAAATAATTCCTTTGGTTGAGGGGAACAGGCACCAGAATTTGAGGAAGTGAAGCTTCCTTTAGACCTGACACATGGCATTCCACAATGGCTCCTGCAAAGCAGCCATTCTCTAACTATGGGAGGGGTTGATTGTTGAGGGCTCTGAGCACTCTGCATGACGGCCAGATGCTCTGACAGAGAGGAAAGGGAACCTAATGGATCTGCAGAATGAATGTTGGTTATCAGAGGGCTTGCTGAAGCGTGTGCTCAGTCCCATCTCTCAAATCCTGGCTCAGTAGGCCTTGGGGGAGGGATGGTATTTGCAGTGAAAGCAATTTCCCAGGTGATGGTGATGCTGCTGTGCTGGGACTACACTTTGTAAATCACTGAGCTCATACACATCCAGGGGGATTCTGCACGCACAGGACAGACCCCTACGTACACAGCATGTAAGAAGGAGAGATCTTAAACAAAAAGATGCCTCCTCTAGGCATGTCTTTAGGATGCTTTTTTGATTGATGGTTGATGTAGGTCAAGTTCACAGTGGATTGTGCCATTCCTGGGCTGGTGAGCAGGCTGAGCAAGCCACAGGGAGTAAGCCAGTCAACAGTACTCCTCTGTGGTCTCTGTATCAACCTCTATCTCTAGGTTCCTGCCCTGTTTGAGTTCCTGCTCTGACTCCCCTCAGCAAAGGAGTGTGACCTGAGAGCCATGAGCTGAAACCAACCCTTTCCTCCTGGGGCTATTTAAGATCATGGTGTTTATCTCAACAACAGAAACCCTAACTAAGACACTATGTAAACAAGTGCAGAACATAATCAAATAGGGGTGGCCTGGGCTGCTGTGACAGACAGGCCCAGCCAGAAATAAAGCATAGACATTTCCCTGTGGGAATGAGTCCTAACAGATCCTGTGGGGACCAGCAGACCCTGTGGGAATGAGTCCTAACAGATCCTGTGGGGACCAGCAGACCCTGTAGAAAGGAGTCCTAACAGATCCTGTGGGGACCAGCAGACCCTGTGGGAATGAGTCCTAACAGATCCTGTGAGGACCAGCAGGCCCTCTGCAGGACCTAGGTGGTCATTCTGCAGCCTCAGAGAGTGTTGATAGTTTAGAGCTGGGGCTGTCATTGTGCCTCACTTTCCTCCATGTAGCAGTGTGAGGGGGCATTGTGCCTGTCTATCCAATAGGCAAAGATTGATGCTTCCCCTGGGAACACAAAGGCTCCATGCTTTGACTCAGGCTAGGATGTCCAGGAAAGATCACCCTTGCACCAGAGCCCAGTGAGCCAGCAGATGACTCCTCAGCTTCACTGCAAGGTAGTGAAGTAATATATACAAGTAATCCCCTGAGCACAGGGTCTGTTCCCAGCGGGGTGACTTAAGGCACAAAGGAAGTGTTCTTATTTGGTCAGTAGCTTGGCCCTTTGTTGTTGAGAGACCCAGTTCTTCCTCCTGCTGTGGATCTATGAGCAAGGTGGGTGGCCCTAGGTGGAAGGCAAGTGTAGTGGTTTGAATGGGAATAGCCTCTAAACTCAGATATTTGATGGTTTAGTCCCTAGTTGTTTGGAAGGATTAGGAGATGTGGCCTTGTTAAGGAAGGTGTGTCACTTAGAGGTTTCAAAAACTTATACCAGGCCTTGTCTCACTGTCTCTCCTATCTCAGTCTGTCTCGCTGTCTCTGTTTCTGTCTCTCTATCTCTGTCTCTCTGTCTCTGTCTCTGTGTCTGTGTCTCTGTGTCTCTCTGTCTCTGTCTCTGTCTCTCTTTCTCTCTGACTGCTGTCTGCAGTCAGGATGCAAAGTTCTCAGCTACTACCTGCACCATGCCTGCCTGCCTGCTGCCATGTTCCCCATCATGATAAAAATGGACTTACCATTTGAAAATGTAAGCAAGTCTCCATTAAATGCTTTCCTTCATAAGCATTGCTTTGGTCATGGTGTCGCTTCACAACAGTAGAACAGTGACTAGGACAGCAAGTGACAGGCCCCTCAGTAGCTGTGGTGATAACAGGAACAGGCAGCAAAGTTGCAGGGAACTTTAGGACATGTTTTAGGAGCAGCTGTCTACCATAGGGAGGCCAAACAACTTCTGTCAGCTGCATAGTCACAGAACTTCGGAGAAGAGATAGATAATTATGTGTGTGTCCCCAACTCTGTGTGTCACAGATCTCTGCAGCAAGAACACAAATGTGAAGACCCTTGAAATGTCTCAGTCTGTAAGGGTCCATGATTCACTGAAGAATGATACCCAGACTCAAGTAGTATGCAAAAGCAGAGTGTTTTATTCTACAAAAGTTCAGCATACTGGGGTCTACCATTTACCAAGATGGAGATGCCCAAGTGAGCTCGCAGGCCCAATTTAAAGCACATTAGGGGGACTCCAGGGAGGAGTAAGTGACATTTATCTTAATTGATTGGCTCTATCTAGGGACATTCCAGAACCATTGCTGGGGGTTGTGGGGACTGGAAACTGTTGCTGGGGAAGCCTGGAAACTGTTGCTGACCCATTGCCCTTGCCTCAGGCCAGGTGGTGGGGCAGCTTCTGATGGTGGGGCAGTTTCTGATTGGCTTCTGGAGGCCTGGGGGTTTTTCCTGTAACTGACTTGCCTGGACTTGCCCAGTTCTTGGAAATAGATATTTAGGCCTAGTCTCCTGACCTGCCAGTGTGAATCCTATCATGGAGTCAGCCTGTCTCGGTACTCTCAGGTCTTGTGGTGAAGAGCTCTCATGCTCTGTGAGGTGCTGTTTATATGGTCAGCAAACAACCACGACACTGATTTTGCTCACTAATTTTGTTGAATGCCCTACTATTGATAGGATGACCATCACCTTCTCATTTCCTTCTCACTAGAGGAAGCTTAGCCAGACGGGAGTGGGATTAGGTAGCAGACATAGCTTTAGCACACCCAGAAAAGACAAAGTAATTCCCAATTTTATTTTTTTTTATTAGCTCCAAATTACTTGTTAAAAAAAAATCATGAGACCCTCCTGGCACACAGTATCTGACTTCTATCTGTGGTCTCCCCACCTGAGAGGGGACTTGCCAGTGCCCAGGTGAAGGCATCTTATTGTACTTGGGTAGGGTAGGCTGTCCTTGGTAGTCTCAAGGCCTGGGACATGGGTCAGCCCAGCTTTGAGTCCATGGCATATTTATTCTAACTTGGGTGCAATGTTCTGAAATTCCTTGTCTCCCACTCACTGCTGTTCCCTGTACTCTGTGGCCAATGCTAGAAATCTTCTAGCAGGTGAACCACACGGCCTTGCTTTGGTTTGTACACTTCATCTCCAGGGGTCACTTGTTCCTGCTAGGCAATGCTCCTGATGCGTGCCTGTCTGCCTCTCCTCAGGAGGCCACTTTTCCTTCCTCAAACCCACATGCTCCCTGTTCCACGTTCTGCACAGGGGACTCATCTTTGGAGGATGGAAACTACTAAAGGGGACTTCAATGACCCATCACCAGTGTGACCCATGCCCACCTGAACTCACTGTCATCAGGAGGAATGTCCCTTTTCCTACTTATGGACAGGCCCCCCTCTTAGTATCTAAGTCCTGTCTTTAAGTGCCCTGACCCTCGGGGGTATTCAACAGGGTCCTAGGGCAGGGGAGATAGAGTGAAAGAGACAAGAGACACAAAGAATGAGAGCAAGACAGTTGTCTGATCAAGCTCTGAGAAACTTTCCTTCAGGGATGGCAATATAAGTATAAGCAGGAGAAAGCTACAAGGGAGTGGGGAAGAGCCTGGGGGCTTTTAAAAGGCCAGGTGACAATCTTCAGTTTCTGGAACCAGCAGTCACAGTGTCCTCCACACCTATAAATATCCTTACTGTTAGACTACACATTGTTCTCTCAGGGCTGTATGTGTAAGCTAGTAATTTTCCACAAGGCTGTGGTTAAAGCCATGGCTCCCGGCATCTCCTCCCTTTTTATTATTTTTAATTGAGGCCTTAAGGAACAGAGGTGATCATACAGTTGCCTCATCCTTGGATGAGTGGGTGTTAACCAGCATGGGAAGTATTGACCTGATTCCTCCCGTGGGTCGGTGTGGCGCGCCAACCCTGCCCATCAGGAATTAAGACACGACACAACCGGTTCCTTCTCTTAGCGGTTTACTCAGGATCCTTTACATGCAGCATTGTGTGGAGGTGAGCCCGAGATTCCTACCCGGGCACAGCTTATATCCTAGTAGAAGCCCATGAACTCATGCCACGTGTCATCTCCCCATAGTCCAGGGAAGATCATGCCACTCAGAAGCACAATCTACAAGCCAAATCAGGTGTTGTTTATCTCAGAACTCTCAGCCAGCTGTCACCATCTTTAGGGCGTGGTTCAGACGGCTCTCTACATATCCCCCTTTTTGTTTTACAGCGAAATGGGCAAGAACAGAGGTCTGATCTCTGATGATAGAAACAAGGACATTGTACTACCCCACCCCAGGCCTCATGCCTCCCAGGGAGGGCCAGACCCATCCGATGCCTTTTCCACAGAGACAGGTTCTGGGGCATCAACGTGTATGCAATCAGACATGCTCTTCTTGAGGTTGCTAACTGCAGGCAGCACACCTCAAGTGCAGTGCTAAGCCTCCCATCCCGAACGTGTTGATCCCATAACCCAGAGGTCAATAGACAATTATTTCTGCATGACAGCAAGCCATGCTTGGGGGGACTGCCCTGCCTAAATGGCTGTAAATGCTTGTGTTATCATGGCAAGATCTCTTTTTCGGGCTCGAGCCATATGGTAGAGACAACAGAGGCAGAGAACAGAAACTCTCACTAAGGTCAAAGGTAATACCCTTATTTCTGCCCACTCTTTCAAATGATTCATGGCAGAGGCAATTCAAGATGATAATCCATCAGCCCTGCATCCCCTCTCGTAGAGTTGACACTGACGATAGCCAATCTCAGACCATTCATGAGATCTTCAAAACCTGTAAGATATTGAAACAACTATCGAAAGAGATTAGCAGCCTGAGTAATACTTTGATATGGTATGGAAGTCACACACAAGCCAGGATATTTCCACTCACAGCCTACTTGTGCTAGCTGCCAAAGGGTATTTATTTGTTCTTACTCAGCTGCATCACGGCAGCTGCTAGTCCTGCATTGGTTAACCATGCTTCCAATCCTTTACTCTTATAAGGCGTGATAGCAGCATGGTACACATGCTTCCAATCCTTTACTCTTATAAGGCGTGATAGCAGCATGGTACTCCTTTGTGCACTGCTCATAAACCAGCTGTTTGATCAGTGGCATGGCTACATCTAGATCACCAAATATTATCCCTGTAGCTTCTACTAGTCTAGCCACAAAGTCAGAAAACGGCTCC